>SCDZ01000428.1:8260-74696 GCA_004143845.1 Drosophila lacertosa | reverse complement strand
TATATATATATATATATATATATATACTATATATATATGATATATATATATATGTTTATATATTTATTGAGTTTTGCCGCTTAGCTTAGTCCAGCTGCGAGTTGTAAACGGCTTTTGTACATATATATATTTATATTAAACACTTAACAAAACGGCAAGTAAACAAATTATACGATCCAATATGATTTTGTTTGCAATACAATTCTAAGCATAAGATTTCCATTTCACATACAAAATAGCAGAAAAGAAAACACAAATTGAGAAAATCCCATTAACAGTAAAAATGCAAATCTTAAGTATAGCAACAATTTTTTGAGGCTTCCAGCAGTAGACAGTAATGAAATACGCAGCAGTAAGTAGAGTATCTGAGAGCAGAGCAGAGCAGAATAATAATAAGTGCACAAATACACTCAAACAAACAAACACACACATACACACACACACACACGGACACACGTTCATTGTAAACTGTAGTGTGAACACAGCTTAAGTCTGTGTAATTTAAATATTTACTTACCTTTCTATAGTGTGTAGTGAACTTTGAACTTGTGCTTAACTCTTGATTCTATTCCAACTAGAGTTTATTCTTCCTCTCTCTCTCTCTCTCTCTCTCTGTGCCCCGCTCTATCTATGTGAAACATTCTGTATTACTTTTGTGCACACATACATGCTCCCAGGCGTGTGTATGTGTGTGTCTATAACTATAATACAAACCGAAGAACACCAAAAAAAAAATCGAGAAATAATTATAAATTATAAAATAATGAGAGATGAAAACAATGAACGGCAACAAATGCATACAAATTTAATAAAAGAAACAAACCAAAACAAAACAGCAACAAAAACCAAAACCAACAACAAATGAACGAAATGTATTTAATAAAATTACAAAAAAAAACTTGAAAAAAAATTTAAAAAAACGTGTTTTATTACTTATTTTTGAAGGTTACATGACCCCGTTCTTAGATGACCCCATTATCCTTGAATGCCAATCAAAAGTATGAGTCCTTATGATCCTAACGCACCATGTCCTTCGAAAATCCGTTAGGATTTGCCCGAGTTTGAACCTTTTTTGTTTGCAAGGACACACTTTTTTAGCTCTCCTGGCACCGAGTCCTGAAGGATTTCAATGGGATATACTTTTTTGTGCTCGCAAGCAGCAGGACTATCGAATGGCATTCAAGGATTTCCAGGATTCGAACAAAAATTTCACGATTTTTTTTACAGGGGGGAAGTCACAAAAATTGCCTAAAAATCAAAAAACCCCTCGTAACTCGGCCATTTCAAGGACTAAATGGATGTCCTTTAAGCCACAGACATTCCAAAGCCTGCCAATTCGAAAAATGTGGTGTGAAGGACGATAGTCCTGCGGGAAGCTGAGATAAAAGGACATTTTTCAATATTAAAAAATGCTTATAACTCGGCCATGTCCTTGCGGATCCTGCCGAATCTGATGTCAAACGACGCGTATTAAAAAGGACTATCATCTGGCCAAAAAGCATTCAAATCGTCCTGTTCGTTCTCGAGATATCAAGGATTTTGTGTTTTTTGGCAAAATCCATTCAGTTTTCGGATGAAAAATTTCCAAGTATATGAACTCTAGATGACCCCAAAATCCTTAAACGCCAATCGATAGTATCGGGCCTGGCGATCCTAAAGCACCATATCCTTTGAAAATCCGTAAGGATTTGGCCGAGTTAGAGCTACTTTTCTACAAAGGATTAAATTGCCTACGCGATATATATCGCCGATTAATAAAAAAGACAAGATCGTGTAACATTAATGTTTTATTAAATCGTTTTTCGCATATTGGTATCGCATATCGTAAGTACGTATGTGTGTATAGCATTATTGCATACAAATGTGTGTTTTTTTCCAAAAATATATATAAACTCATTTATATATATATATATGTTTGTATGTACGTAGGGGTATATTCAATAAATTATATAGACAAGTCGGGGCCAAAACTTGCACTTGAAACACGAAGAATTATTTACAACAGATCTCAAGGGGTTTTTACACAAACATTTGCAGAAATTACACAAGTAAATTGTTTTTAAGTACATGCCATTTAAAAATACTAATTCGTTGATGGATCGGATCCCACACGATCCTACACATATGTATGTATCGTATATACCCAGCAGGGGGCTTACAAAAATAAAAAAAAAAGACTTGTAGTTTTTGTTGAAGGGACTCGTCTTGTTAGTTTTTGCTTTATCCGTTTTCCTTTTTGTTTTTGTGTTTTGTTTTAGTGCTTGGGACATTACAACAATAATTTGGTGTGCTTTGGTCGCCGACCAGGCCTTAGATGGCCGCCTCAATACCCTCGGCGTTCTTCTTGATCAGGCTCTCCCACTGCGCGATCAGGCGATGCGACGATGGCGCCTCCTCGGGCGTCAGATCGCACAGCTCCGCCAGCGACATGGCCGGGCGCATACCCGAATTGGAGCCCACTGTGGTCAGCACGTGGCCGTTGCCCCCGTTGGAGAGGACAGCGGCTGCGTTCAGGCTGCGATTGCCGGACGACTTGTGACCCATCAGCTCCAGATCGTTGCTGGAACACAAAAGATTAGCGTTAGTTATGTTAGCTCTTAGGAATTGAATGGGACTCACCTCTCGCGTTCCAGTTCCAGCGTGGATTGCGCATTGCGCAGCTTGCCCGGGCCATAGCAGTGTTCCACCTCGGAGTCGTCGTCGTCGTCGTCATCATCCGCATCCGCTTCGTCATCTGTGCTCAGCTGACTGCAGGAGCAGAGTGTGAGAGGGAGATATGAAAGGATTTCGGCTGCTACTTACATCTTGTCCAGCATGTGCTGGCGATTGAGTTTGCGCTGACGCTTCAGCTCCGTTTCGCGGGACTTGAGGTCCTGCAGCTCGCGCTGAATCTTCTGCTCGACGGGAACATAGCCGCGTCTCAGCGGTCGACCCTCCGAGTCCCGCTCGATGGCGCCCTGCGACAGAGTCCCGTTGCTATTGTTGTTGCTAATGCTGATGTTGTTGTTGTTGCTGCTGCTGCTGCTGTTGTTGTTGTTGTTGCTGTTGTTGCTGCTGCCATTTGTTAGTGCCAGCGCCAGCGGCGAAGTGTTGCCAGACTCGAGAAAAGCCTTCGCATTGAGTGCGTTCAGCTTCAAGCTGGGCGAGGAGGCGCCACCCGAAGACAGCTGCAACTTGCCGTGTGAGGCAATAAAGCGCTGCATGACGCCCTTGGTGGCACCGTTAAAGGCGAATTGACGCTTCTGCTGCTGCAGCTGCGGCGTTGCCGGCGTGCGCGTGTTCAGCTTCTGCTGCGGCGGCTCCGGCGTCATATTATAACAGTTGGGGCCAATGTAACGCTGCTCCTGACGGGCGCCCAGAGTCAGCTTCAGTCCGCTCTTGTTCTCGTTCTTAAGACCGTTGCTGCTGCTGTTGTTGTTGTTGTTGTTGTTGATCTTTAGGGAGGAGGCCGAGATGCCGGAATCATCGGAATGCTGCTCGTCGAGACTTTCCTCCTTGTGGCTGTTGTTGCTGTTGACGCTGGAGGCCAGCGAGGGCGTATTCGACGGCGACTGCTCCTCGATGGGCGCCAGTAGCGCCGTAACGGCCACCGGCTGGGCATTCACCAGCACACCACGATCCACATCCTGCTCCTGCTCCTGCTCGACAGCATTGCCATTGGCATTGCCATTGCCATTTAGAACGAAGCTCGCCTCGAAGCTGGGCTCGACTTTGATCGATGGCGACGCCGTCAACGCGGCGGCTGTGGTCAGCCGGCGGTATTCGTCCTCGCGGCGCTTCACCTCCATGATCTCCTCCTGGATGCGCATCAGCGGATCCATTTTCTGCAAGCGGAAAAAGAAAAGAGTGGGGCGTATTAGGCTATGTGATCAGCAGGAAGCGAGCTCCGATTACCAATCGATTGTAATCGAATATGGCGACAAAGCGCAACGAAGCGAACATCGGCTGCCAGCTGCGGCTACAGTGAAGACTGGCCTAAGTGCGACAGAGGTCTGCCTTTAAATAATTCAATAGCAGTAGAGATTGCCTAAGTGGGACAAAGCTGAATAAAGTACTTAAAAGCGGGAGTTCCCTTTATTAATAATACCCTGGGTTCAAATTTTGTGACAAAGCTGAATAAAGTACTTTAAAGCGGGAGTTCCCTTTACTAATACCCTGGATCTCTGGATTCAAATTCCTTTAGAAAAGGTTTTGATTAAAAGCAAATAAAACTAAAAAAAAAAAGAAAAAACCTAAAATGCTTTTCTTTGGCAAACTTTGTACTTTCTTTTAATCTCGTTCGCTGCGGGCAGGCTTTACTGTAATTAGCTGTAAGCTTATGAACCGGAGATGCTGCAGTTGCAGCTGTTGTTGTTGTTGTTGTTGTTGCATTAGCAGCCCGCAGATCGAAGAGCGCTTTCTTTAGGGCTGCGAGGGAGACAAACGCAGAGGCGTAGTAAAGCGGGGAGAGAGGGGGTTTGAAAGAGACTATTATCGAAGCGGTTTTGCACAATTGAATCGAATCAGATGATGGTCGAACAAAGCGACACCAAACGCAAATGCAGGTAGACAACAGGGGCGGGGGCAAAGGGGGGGGGGGGGGCGTTACAATAGGGGGGGCCAACGGAACGTAACGTGAGCTGGCGGCTAAGCGGCTTTTGATGCGTGCGATCGCAAAAGTTGCGTGACATTTTGAACGAAATACAAAAACAAAAACATTGAATTCCAAAAACAAAAGGCTTTTAAGCACATGTGAATGGAGTAAATGAGAGAGAGAGAGATAGAGGGGGGGGCGAGAGAAAGAGAGGGGGCATTGTTGTGCGGCCGAAAAGCAGCTCGTAAAAATGCTAAACATATTCGGAAGAAACAGAAAAGAAAAAAAACAATACAACAAATAATCGAGAGTAAAAGTGTTTGAAAGTAAAAAACAACAACAATGAAAATAAACATGTTGTTGTTGCTGTTGTTGTTGTTGTCACATATTATAAATGATGATGGGCGTGACAAAGACGACCTCAAAGTTATGACATCGCATGCCAGAGAAATGGAAAATATATAAATTGTAAATGAAAATGAAAATGAAAATGGGAAGCTTTTCAGCGGATGCGGTTGACTTGGCGGTAATTCAATACATGTGTGTTTGTGTGTGTGTGTGTGCGTGTGGGGGAGGGAAAAGTGGGAGGTGAAAAGCAAGGCTATGCAATTTGATTATTTCCATTTCATTAAGGAGTTCAGCAAGAGAAACCTTAAAAGTGTGCACATAACAGGTACGAAAGGGAGGAAGAAAAACAGGCTCTGGTGGAAAGAGTGAAAGAAGAGGAAACAAAGTTCACAAATTGATAACAAAAACAGATATAGAAAGCAAAAAATTAGTTAGTCATAAAAACATAGAGATACAAAAAGAGGAAAAGAGAAAGACAAAGAGAATAATTGAAAATTAAAACTAAGTGACTTTAGTTCCTTTAAGTCTTTTATATATATTCTCCAAAAACCAAGTCATTATATTAATTGTTATAGACATTTATTAAATGGTAAAAGATATAAAAAAAAACTATTTAATTTGGGCTGAGTATTTAAGAATAGAATTTATATTCAAGAGAGTTTACGTCTCTAGCTTTTTTAGACGCCAACAACATTTCAAAATAAACAAGAATATATATATAATATATATGTTTTTACAGATGCTTCCCTCTGTCAACTGTCTGTCAAAGTTGCTGTCAACTGTTTAAGAGCTTTAAGGATTTTTGCTGAAGTGCACGTCAAATCGTTGTCAACGCTGACAAGAACATGAAAGCGCAACTGAAAGCGTTTTACAACACTGACCGATGCACGATGTCGTTATTAGCCAAATGACAAGTCAATTAGCCACAACTGCAGCAGCAGCAGCAGCAAACCGCATCAAGCATCAGCTGCAGATGTTTCTCAGGCTGATTTTGTCGGCGGTCTGAGCAGGAAAATTCTTTGCTGCATTTGTGCGGCGATTAAATGCAATTTGCCGGCTAAACACTTCCCCCACAGCGACGACAAATGACAGCAAAGAATGACAGAAATGTGGCCAATGTGCTTAAGACTGAGTTGGCAACACTTTTTGAGGTCGTAGCCTGGGGCCAAAGGGCAGACAGCTCAGAGTTCAGTTCAGAGGTCCATTTATGTGGGTGCGTCAACTGTGAATTGTTGTTGCTTCCGCATAGCAGTTGTTGTTGTTGTTGTTGTTGCTGCTGTCGCATTAGAAAGTGGCAGCCCATGTCGTTGGTTGTTAGTGCCGCAGACGGGGCAAAAACCAAGTCGGAAACTGGGCAACAGCGACAACAAATGCAATTTGCTTCGTTGCTGTTGCGGTTGTTGTGTGGGGCTCATCAAATTTTTGCGCAATTCGATGCAGATTTTCACTCAATTGTGCGTTAAACAACTGCAGCAACAAGGAGAAGCGAAAACAAAACCCGCCAAACTGTCGTTTTCACTGACAAAAAAAAAATACAAAAAAACAAAAAGAAAAGTCCGATGCCAAAATGTTTTACAAAACGGAAGTATTGATATTGCCAGCAACAAGTTGCTAGTTGCCAGTTGCCAGTTGTCGGCAACATGTGACAGCAACACACGTACGAACATAACCTCCAAAGTGCAATGGCAGCAGCTGCCAACTTGACAGCTGTTGTTACGCTGTCTCCCCTTCTTCTGCTTTTCTACTTTACTGCAAAACTCTTTTTTTCTTCATTTCTTTGCCACCAATAACGGCAATTGGCTTAGCGCATGTCCAAGCCAAAGCTGAACCCATTTGCATGTTGCCGGGGTCAGCAGCAGCAAAAAGGCGCCAGATACATTTGTTGCCCTGGCGCATGCAAAATGTGCCGAAAGATCAACAGCAACAAGAACAGCAACAACAACACTAAACACAAGAGCAAATTAGCAACAACAGCAAGAAGAACAGCAGCAGTAAAAGCAAACGCAAAAGCAAAAGCACAACAACAGAACGTGACGAGAAACGTGACCGTGACTTGACTGCACGCGCTCTCTGGCTCTGGCTCTCGCCACGCTCTCACATCTCGCGCACAACGTGCGCTCTCACGCTCCAGCACTTTTACATGCTTGCCGCGTGCTCTACTTCTAGTCGAAAATAGCAAGAAATGGCAGCGCTGTTTGCGTTGGCGTTGACGTCGGCAGCGCTGCTAGCGTTGCGCTTGGGCTTGGGCTATCGTTTCCAGGCGAGTGATCAGCGCATTAGCATGATATTCATAATGTTGTTGCTGTGCTGCTGCTGCTGCTGCTGCTGATGATGATGCTTGATGATGCTACAACAACAACAGCTGTACACGTATTTGGGGCAATTCATTTAACGTTTTTTGTTTTGCTTTTTGTTTTAGCTGTTCATCTCAGTGACCGACGAAGCTGCAATCGAAGCGTGCAAAAAAAGTACCAACAATGCCAAATTGATATGCAGCAACAGCAGCAAAGAGTGAAAAAGAGGCGGAGGGGGAGTTAGCTATAAAAAAATAAGTGGGCGTGTCGCAGATTTTGGCCTGCAAGGCATTTGGGTCAGCTGTGATAAAGTTAACGTTAACGTTAATGTTAATGTTTATGTTCATGTCAATAAGGCCGATGATAGAAAGGATGCCAGGCCAATAAAAACTACTTAAATTGTGTGCTTATGCCCGAGTGGGCGTGGCAGCTGCCCGCCGGCCAACACTTGAATAGTTATTGGCTTTAACTGCTAGCAATTTGCATTCGCTAATTCCCCTGCCGCCTCCCTCCCCCCTTTGGGGCACCTTTCACGCCATGTTGCTCTTGCTTTGCCGCCTATCGGTTTTTTGCCTCCTCAACATCTTTCTTCTCCGTTGGCAGTTGGTTTTTTTGTTCACTTCTTTTTCCTCCTAACACTTTAGATGTCAGAAGAAGTTCTTGGGAATATCATTTCTAGCTTCTAGCGTCATCTTTCAACTTTTCAAGATTTACTGATAATCCATCAACATTTTGATTCGGACAACAACTCGATTTGTGTGTGTTTTTTTTTTCTTAGCTCTTTTAGATTACTAATGCTTTTAGCTGTTAGTTGGGAATTGAACCCGGAACCAACTTTATTTCATTCTTCTTTGTAACTAAAAAGTTGATTTATTTATTAGCTTTAAGAACTTACAACAATCTTCATATCTCAAGAGTTTTTCTGTAAGGCAAAAGTTAAACATAAAAATGTGTGCTAATCTTCTTCTGTTATTTTCTTTCAATCGCAACAAGTTTAGATTAATATAATTTACTTGGAAACTAAGTTTAATTTGATTATTTTGTGGAACGCCGTTTGCAATCTCTTCTCAAATTCTATATAATCATATCGTAGAACAGACGCGATTAAACTAAGAGCTTCAGAGCTGACTGGCCATTAGCTCGTTCTGTAATGTAAGTATCTGGAGCGTTAGCCAGTTTAGCTATTATTAGTATGCCTTTATGCTTTATCGATTATCGTTAGCTCTCTTTTGCCTGAGCAACAGCAACAACAAGAACACAGAATTCAACACCTCTCCAAGCGTTTTCTTTCACCAATTCCAACTTCAACTCCAACAGAAAGATGAAGATACAAATACAGATACAGATACATATACAAAGTCTTGCAGTTCATGCGACCGACCCAGTTATTTTATAAAAATCGTGATCTATTCTCTTGCAACAACAACAACAAAAACAATAAAAACAGTCTTCGATCTGCGATTGAGTTGAGTTGAAATCTGAGGCGGATGCACTTGGAGCATGTGTCAATTATGACGCCATATCATGAGCATATTACAAATTACCGTTATGCCCGATTGCTGTTATTATATATATTTGCCATGGGCAGGTCGCCACACAAATCGCTGGCCCCAAAAATCTTGGCCAAATCTTGGCAAAGTCACGTCTTGTGACTAGAGCAAATTGCCAAGAAAAGAAAATAGACAGATAGATAAAATTATATATACATAAATATATACAAATGTATCTATAGCTGAACTTAAACTTAAACGTTTCTGAGTGCGGCTCATAAATATTCCACTTTGCGTAATGCCTGAAAAATGTTGCCTTGACTATTTTGTGGGGATTACTTTATTGGTGTTGTTGTTGTTGTTGTCACTCTGTTGAAATCTAATAAATTTATATATTTCCCATTTTCTTATCGGGGAACTACGCATTTACGTACAGACGTGGGCGTGTGGCCGGCTATTTAGCTATTTGCCGAAATGAATTCGCGATAAGCGGCAAATTGATAAAGCTAAAACTCAAACTAAATAAAGAGAAACGACCATCGATTGGGCCACGCTGCGTGACCTGGCTAAATTAAAAATCACAGCTCTTGTTTGCCCATTGAATTGTGATTCGGTTGCTTAGGTCATCAGGTTAAGTGCTCGCTGACGCGTCTGTCATCAGTTTGAGTCAGCACAAAGTGCGAGCTGCGTCCATTAAGGTGTGCTGCGGTTTGTCGCTATAGTATAACACTTGTATGACAGTCGCTTTTCAAGCTAATGCAATGCAATTTACTAACTTGACTTTAACGAATATCTATCTTTCACAATTAATCAGTTCTTAATTGAATACCATTTAAAAAGCTTTTAAAGATTCGCCTGATTCATGTATAACAGTTGGAATATAAGAATTAACACATTACAGGCAGTTTAAGTTTGCTTGAATGATTTTAAAATAGTCATTTTACAATAAAACACATGTATAACAGTTGTATAACAGTTATAAAAATGAGTTTATAGGAACTCGCAAAACAAGTTAAATGCGACAAAGAGCTAAAAATAATGCTATTATGCTTTTGAGAGTGTCAGATTCATGTAGAACAGTTTAACGTCTGTCTGGGAAAGTAGGTCAGGACAACAGTCGAAGTTTTCTAAAATAAGTAAACAACTATAGGCTAGTAAATCAATAATTAAACAGATGTAGAACAAGTGTTATACAGTCGTATACCAGTTGTTGAAATGCATTTAAATTGTGTCAAAAGCAGCAAAAGTGTTTTAAATCTTGCGGCTAATATTCAAAATCAGAATTGAATACAGATTTCTCATAGATGCGTACTCAGCTGGATCTGAATCTGATGGCATTTAATGAATTACAACAAATGATGCCAAATCACTTGTATAACAGTCATGTGGCTCTGCCTATTTTGGGAAAGTGACAGACAACATGCTAAAGATGCGCAATGTGCAATTTCAAATCAAATTATGTCACGCGGCGCAGACTCGAACACTCGCCACATGCCAATGGCCGATGAGGCCAAGCAACCCACAAAACGTGCTCGGCATTCGTAAAAGGGAGCAGAAAAAAAAACACTAAACAAAAAATGCGACGGGCGTTCACATTATGTCATGTAGTATAACAGCAGTGCAACAAGTATAACAACTGCTGCTGCTGCGGCTGATGTTGCCCTGGGCCATTGACATGCGGAGCAGAACTGGGCAAACGCATCTAGATACATTTGTATCTGCATCTGAGAGACGCTTGCGTGTCTGAACTGAACTTGAAGCGCATTCTTTTTCTTATTTTTTTTTTTTTTTGCTTTGTATTTATTATTGTGGCCAACAGCAGCTGTTGTTGTTGGCCAAAGCCACGCTACGCGAAGCACGTAAAAGATACAGATACAGCTGTAGATAGAGATGCACGGGCAGCCGCAGATACAGATACGGATACAATTGCAGACGTCTCGGGGGTCTAATGTAGACGTATCTTTTGATAATTGCCATGTTTTGGGCCGCTTCTTGTTTGGCTTGTAATTAAAACGTTGCTTTTGCGCTGTCGCTCTTGATTGAAAAATGTTGCCAGAAAATTAAACAAAGCACAAAACAATAAGAAACAAAACGAAACAAAACAAAACAATGGCAAATATTTGCGGCACGTTTGTCGCTGCAGATACAAACACAGATACACATACAGATACAGAGACAACAGTCAGAAGAACAACAAGAAGAAAGAGTCTATTGAAAACCTAGTCAATTTTTTAATTGAGTTGCTTTGTTCAACCAAGGTAAATAGAGGAACAAACAACGCACCAAGCAAATAAGATACAAAAACCCTGAGAAATTACTCCCCAAAACATTTTGCACCCCCTTCGAAAAGTCGGTAATATTTATAGAGCGCATAGCACTTGGGAAGAACATTTATTTAGGCAACTGTTGAGTCAGCTTAGCTGCGAACTCATGTGGCATAAAACTCATCTTGTGATCAGAGTCTCACTTAGTCATACTCCTAATAACTGATCAATTTGTGGAGCAAGAAACATCTGCCAGCTTCAATCAAACTGTAATGATTTTGTCTTTAGGCAGCTTTAAGATTAAATATTCTATAATTACGTGAACACCTTTGCAGCAATACTTAATCGATGCGTTCCTAGGCTCGTTTAAAATTTATCAATAGTTATCAACGTTTCATGACAACCGCATTACACACAAAAGATTAAAAACTGAAGTAAATAAATTTTTCCTAGAAATTAAAGTTTAAAATTGTTTCAACTCATCAGTAAAATTGAAATTCAACTGTTTGTTGGTGAAAATGCAGCAATTGCAAAGCTTTCGTCAGTTTATAATATATATAATATAAATATATAAATATATATATATAAATACAACTTCGTAATTATTGTTAAGACTAAGAAAATATACCCAAAGTATATTTATAGTTACTGTAACATACAGATTACTTGATACATTTGATCTGCTTGGCTAAATTAATGCCAAATTATATTGGAATAGTATGCTAAAGTTACAAAACACAAATATAACAGTTTTATAACCGTTTTATAACAGTTGTATAACAGCTGTATAACATTTTTTTAATTTCTAGCTGAAATTTGTACCAAATTTAGCCCATAAAACAAAATATAGAAACTAATATAACACTTTGTAGATCAGTTCACATTGAGCTAGTTAAAAAACTGAGCTCATAGTGTGAAAAGCTTTATACATATCAAAATTCAGCTTTGAATATTTTGAAAAAAATAGTGTAAGGTATCAACTAAACCTTAGATACTAGAGCACAGAAAACTGCGTCTTGGTTGCCGACAAATGTCTTTAGTAGTACCTGCACATGGAGAAGTGTAGCTTGAGAGATCTACTTATGAAAATGGACGGGGGAACGGAAAATGGAAAACCAACTCGTTAAACAATTTAAAGCAAAAGTGAAACCACTTTGACGGTGGCACTTGAGTACATAAACTAGTATCATCCCATTCAATTCGCTCGGACAGTTAGACGTATAATCAAGAGCTTTTTCTCTCTTACGGGAAAGTGAACGGGGCGGGGACGGAACGGCCCGAGGTTGGGGTGGAGTTAAGTTAGCCGTGGCCTTAATGCCAGCTAGCCGGCATAATACAAATTTAAGCTATTAAAGCGCTGACCGTTGCTTAAGCAACGGGATTTCTTTATTTAATTTTATTTTTTTTTTTTTTTTGGGTAATTTAACAGATCTTAACTAACGGTTAAGTTACTTAACTCCCACCCTCAACAACGGCTGAGCTGAATGAATGAATGTCGCTGCCTGCATGTGAGAATGGGTTTTCCCTCTGAATGAAATGCCGGTCAGCCCAAAAAGAGAGAGAGAGAGAGAGAAGTAGAGATGAAAGAGATGTGCGGCCTTTTTTTGCTTCTTGTATTTATTTTTATGACATTTAGCGGCTTTGGCTGCGCTCAACGGTAAAATGTGTTTAGACGTCTTTAACACATGCTAACTGCACTTTATAAGCGTCATATTTTGTTGGCTCAATGCTGTTTGTTTGCTTTGGCATGTTCATAAAAATTATCATTATCATAATCATTATCATTATCGTTGGCTGGGCTCTTGTGAAAGGTTGTCGTGTGTGTGTGTGTGAATGTTTGTTTGTGTGTGTTTGTGCATTAAGCCAAATACCATGGAAACTTGTCATGTGCTGATGTTGCCTTTCACCCACGTTAATACTCAAGCGTATATTAATCAGTTGTTGAATGCGTTTTGTAGGTCGCATCGTGTGCAAAATGCCAGCGATTGAGATGTTGTCATATAACAGCCGTATAACAGTGGGTCAATGAAAAGCATGCCAAAAGTAAAAGCTGACTTGAATTAGATATATCAATTTAAAATGGATCATGCCAATATTAAATAAAATGCGAAAGGCAGCGTAAAATCAGTTGTATAACAGTTGTATAACAGCGTGTTATTGTGCAACTGATACAAGGAAACAAGCTTTAAGAACCCAAATAGATACAAATAAATTTTAGTATCCGTATAACACTAGTATAACACTAGTATAACAGTTGTATAACAGTTTTTGAAAAGTGGCTTAATCACTTGAATTTGCAATTTCAGGCCACTTTGACCATAAAGAAAACCCTCATTAGAGTCTTCGAGCAGTTGTATAACAAATTTTGAAGTAAATGCCGCTTTGTGGTACAGTCAACGATTTTGTTGGCCGTTTAGCATGTAACTGGCCCAGTTACACTCTACTAAGCAACGCCGCCAACGGTCCACAGCATAAAAACCCAAATTAGCTAAATTTCAATTTGGCACGAATACCGAAAAGGCGCCACGGCAAATAAGTATTATTTTTTTCTTTTTTTTTTTCTTGCTGGCTACTTTTATTATTTCTTAAGCGCGCTAATTTAAACAAATGTAGTCAAATGTATAACAGTCAAAAAATAAACAAAAAAAAACTCTAAATCTTGCGTTTCCCACGCTTTAAGAAGCAAAATGGCGACGCCCCGATGACAATGGAGAATTTGTTGGTAGATTTACGTGGCCAACAAATGAACATATAAAACGCCGAATAATGTCACAAATAAACAAAACTAACTAAATGAAAATGAGGGGAATTTATAGCTAGCTAGCTAGACAGATGGATGCACGAGGAGGAGGCAACTTCCCAGTTATCTTTTTTTTCTTCTTTGTTTAGTTGCAACGGGGCTCAACAGTCGTATTTATGTTACTGTGTTCATGATGATGATGATGGCGCTACTTAGTGCATATTATGCGCTGACCGTTAAACAAAACAACAGACAGACAAACACAACTGACCAGCAGCAGGTTGTCACCTCTCAGTCCACGGCGGAAGTGCTGTGCAAATGGCACATGGCTTAGCACAAACACACACTCACACACACACATACCGCACACACACACATACACACACTTATATGACACACAAGACATTCGCTTGTTAACGAGTTAAGCAAATGCTAAATAGTTGAATTGATGTTGATGTCCATTTGCTGCTAATGCCAAATAATTGTTGCATTCGAATGTTTTTTCTTTTAAAACCGAACATTCTTTATATGTATTCACAAGTCGCAGTCACATTTAAATCAAATGAATGCAATTTGTTCAGTCCACTCGTAAATAACAAACACTCGATTGCCACAATAAAGTCTTTCTTCGTTGGTGCGATTGATTAGATTAGAGCTGTCTAAGGCGTATTTAACTTAACTTAACGCTTTTTGGTGTATATAAGAACCTATCTCTTAAGCACATATGAAGGGTATATATAACTTATAGTTAAACTGAGCTTTATGACAAAGTCTCTTAGCTAAGATTTATTCTTTTCCAAACTACATTAGTTAATTGTCCTCCCATTAAAATGATTGAACTACTTGTCATCATTTAAAATTGACTGTCAACTGCAGTTAAGCTAAGGAGATCTATAAAATTAGAACTTTGTGAATTAATTTAATTTAATTTACTTCAACATTTCAATTTGTTCGTGCATCATTCACAAACTTTTTAATGAGTATAAAGAACTTAAAAATTAATGTAAATCATGTTTCAGCCAAGTTCTCTTTTAGTCGCACTCATTTAGAACAAAATGGAAAGTACGTTTTTAACGCTTTTCCATCTGTTCTTTTTTGGCCTGGTCGCAATTTCCTGGTTGCTTTTTGAGCGCTTATCTAGCCGCAAAATATTGTTTGCAATGACCAAAAATAGATGCGTCTATGACAAATGTTGGCAATAAGTTTAAGTATTAGTTGGTGAGTATTATTTTGGTTGAAAGTTCCCCCGGGAATTCGATCAGGCAAATTGAATACCGCCCTGACTCATGGACGCCAGGGACGGGCCAATTTATAATTAGCGCTGGTATTTCAATTACCTTTTTATTTATTTGTTGGTTTCTGTTTCTGTTTTTTTTTGTTTTTTTTTTACCCAAGCAAACAGCAAACTGGCAAATTGGTAAAAAAGCCAAAGTGGCTGCAAAGTATCTTATCTGGTTTCCTTTTTTGTTGTTTTTGCCAATTGCCCGCGTCGCAGGTGCGCCGTGTTACATGGCCACAGTGCAGCCATTATCTGAGTATATAGAGTTCATGTGGTTCACATATACAACTACTATATACATACATATGTATAATGTTTATATGGCAGTGGAAGAGGCAGAGGGCGAGTGCCATTTTGTTGGCGCCCCTGCGTGGAAATCTACGCCTGATAGTCAGCCTTATCAGCTATCATTTTGTTATCGATAGCGCGAAAGAAGCGAAAAAGAGCTGAGCAAACAAACGCTCGACTATAGCCAAACTAGCTTTCAAGTTCAGCTAGGGCACTGAGTCATCGTTAGTGTTCGAAAAAATATAAGAAATACTTATACAATTTAGGGCCTTTATCTTTGGCCAAGACACATTATAGAAGCATTACACAGAAAAGCATTACTTGAACATGAACTCATCGGCCCTAAGTGCTGCCCGCAGCTGGTGAAGTAATCAATTCTATAATTGATATATAATAAATCGAAAGGTCTGCGCTTAAATCTACCATAGAGTACCATCGCACATCGTACAGTTAGTTATACGCGTTTATAAGTAGAAATGACTACGACTAATGGAACTTCGATTAGATAAAAGCCAATTGGGCTTGTGTGCACTTCACGGGGCCCAATTGACAAGCGTTGAATGGGCCGCTGAACATATGTTTTTGATAGAAATATGGATTTTTTTCGGCAAGTATAACAGTTTACCGGTGTGGGTATGCTATCAATTGTCCGGCCAGAACATAAGGGCACACAACAGTTGGCACAACAGCTCCTAAGTCCAACTGTTTATATGTTAAATGCATGGCCAAAACCTTGAAGCTAATGAAACTATGATTAGATAAAAAGACAATTTATTTCTTATATGTTGGCAAATACCAATTGCTAGAAAAATGTACATTCAAATGTGAACTTAGACGTGTTTTGCTTTGGGTATGACAGTTCTAAGACGTCAGGCAATGTGTATAACAGTTGTTTAACAGTTCGGAGCGACCTTTAGAATCATAAAACTAAGTAGACGACAGTAAGGTTTATAAAACGGTACTAAGATCTGCTTTGCCTATGCGTATAACAGTTGTATAACAATTTTTTAAAGCTGTATACCAATTGCAGAGCACCTGTTAGCTATGCATATGCAAAATAGTCATGCACAATTCGTATAACAGTTGTATAACAGTCTAAAAACCCATGCTCCAATTGACTCAATTTACTTCACTCACGCGGTTTGCAATTTTATGTGAATTTAATGCGAACCGAACCGCCACAATATGCTAATTAGTCGAAAATGCCAAAGCCAAAGCCACAGCAACTTTGACATTGATGGATGAACGAACGGGCCCCGCAAACTGCAGCCCAAATACTTAAATAGAGTACAAATTGGCATATGGTATATGATGGAGGGTGTTGCAGCTGGCGCGGCTAATGCAGTTGATAAGCTATCAGGCGATTGGAAACCTTGACTTATATAGCCACCCGGCGTGTCGTATCGACAAGTTTTTTTTTAACGATTTTAGCCACACAAAAAAATGAAGGAAAATCGAAAAACGAAAATGGAAAAAATCAAATTGGAATTTCGTGGCCAGCCTGACAAATTGGCCAAGCAATAGCAATACGACGTTAGGCATATGGCATATGGCATATGGCATATAACATATGTGGCTTGCCATATATCATAATATAATATAGTCGGAGCCATTCAATTGGAGAAAGTGACGGAGAGTTGGGCGCATTGTTTGGCATTTGATGATGGAAAATGCGACACGCTTTGCCTTTGGCTCTGACTTTGGCGTCAGTTGCCTTTGTCGTCTGTCATTGACATTTGTGCCTGTTGCGCTTTCATTCAAATTCAATGCATTGGGTGGCAACCCCGGCCAATATGCCACAACACTGTGCGAAAAGTAAAAGCACAACAATGCATGTTTTTTTCATTTCATTTCTTTTTCTTTTCATTCATGTTTCAAATTAAAATTAGCGCAGATAAAAAATGTTAACTTCAAGTTTTTTTTCTATTACAAATTGCAAAATTCCAGACCTCCCCCTTTAGGAAATATGGCCTCAAAGCGCCCACTAATTGATACTTTTACCATACCGAATGCAATCGGCTGGCTGAGGGAAAACGCGCAGGTGTTGGCTAATTGAAAGAGAGAGTGTGTGTACGGTGTGTGTGTGTGTGTTAGACTAATGACTAGTCAAAGAGAGAGAGAGAGAGAGATAGACTGACAACCATATGTGCCAATGGGTTAAGGTTGATATGCAAATCTTTTGAGATGTGAAATACACAATACATTAAATTGAGGCAGGTCGACAAAAATATACATCTATATATTTTGCATACAATGCTCGACTCGTGATACCCCGTAGAAAGCCTCGCACGCAAAACTAATCAAAATCAAGTGGCAGACAATGAAAATCCACTCAAAACTACACCAACAAAAAGTTCACAAGCTCAACAAAATAATAAAAACAGACATAAATTAAAAGCACAGAAAAAACAAAAAACAACATCGACAATTTTCCAGAAAATACAAACTTAAGTTTAGTTCTTGGGGTAACAAACTCAAAATGACAAATTAAGCCCTTCAAGTTTCTTTAAGTTGTGGCGAAACTAAATAGGAGAACCAACAGTCGAAAGACTAAAGCATACCCTGTATTTACCTGCATTGATTCTTATTCTTAACATATACATATACATACACATTTATTAAATTTGATAGCTCTAGCTTTTTGTATTACTAAGTTCCGTGGAAATATAAAAAGTAAAGGGGATTTTCTTTTTGATTTGAGTGGAAATGCTTCAAGTTTCTTTTTAGTAGTTAAGGCTAAGATAAGATTTTCATTTGGCATACAATTACAGTTTATAGCTGATTTATGAAAGGATTTTTATTTTTTTAGGGAATATTCAGGTATCTAAATCAATATTGACTAGATTCTTTAGTTTTCAAGAATTCAAGAATTATAGCATACAGATAGCTTTGAACAAATCAAAATCATTTACTAATTGCAGTCTATTTATTAGCAATTATGCTTTGCCCAGAGATACCAAATCGAACCGACTATATGAGGAATATATACGTATATATATAGGGTATATAGCCCCCTTCCATAGCTTATGCACTAATCGAGCGATTTCTTTCGCTTTGATTGAGTTGACATGGTTAGTTTGGTACGATCGCAAATTGATTTCAGTCTTATAAAATACAACACACGATCATTAAAGTCTGTGCAACGGTAAACGCCAGCGTAGGAAATACTAACTAAATACTAAATACTTTATATATCGTTCAAGTAAAAAAAAAAATAGAAAAAAATAATAAAACTTTCAAAAAAAGGTTACATTGTTATGGGGCGTTATTTTCTTTGAGTTATGCGCCTAACGGTAACTCCGTCATATGCATAACATTCACAACATTCACTTTTTAACACCCCACTCATTTGAATGTTTTTTATATTTAGTCTGCGCCCGTTTTACGATATCATTATTATGATTATGATTACGATTATGATTATGCGTATTTTGATTATTATGTTGATGTTGATGTTGGATTTCGTAATAGCGGCGAGTTTAACAGCTCTCAAGTCTTTAAACACATTTAAAAATGCATAAAATAAAAACGCTTTCATTGTTAGAACTGACAAAACTTTTTTCATTTCTTTTCTATTTCTCGGCCGAGTGAAATTTATGATGCATGGGTTTACGTTTTATATACTCCTCCATTGTTTATGGCCACCGGCAAAACGAGCCCATTGCATTCCCTGGCAAAGTTGGCAGCTCTCGTTTTGGAAAGATGCATTTTAGCTGGAAACTTGGCTGGAAACCAGACTGGAAACCTGACTGGAATTCAATCTTTAAGGCAAATATTTAAAATGAACTTTGCGCTTAGATATTTGTAGTTTTTTTTTTTTCAATTGGGGAACTTACAAATTTTTTTGTGATATAAATTGATTGTGAATTTATGAATATGATTTCCTTTTCTAAAGTTTGGCATATCTGCAGCCATAAAAAGTTTTAGTCGGAAGTGAATATTTACACATTAACACACTTGTTTTGTTAATGAGGGGATCTTTTTTTAAAATATTGATTGCCAAGGTGTGATAAGCAAGTTTTTCTGAGAACTATATATACTGTAATCAAAAGTTAACTGCACTTTTGCACTTGTTAACAACTTTTCTTTTATATTATATGTAGCCCAATTAAACATTTTTTTAACAATTTCACACAGTCATTTCTTAAAGTATCTGAAGATGAACTCTTGGCCACAAAATGTGTTTTAATTGTTTTTTTGCTTTTCGGCTTTTTATGGAACACATTTTATATACATTTTCTATAAAGTTTCTTTCAGTCGGAACTCAGTTCCAGTTGATTCTTTTTAGCTAAGTTGATTTTAATGTAGCAGCTGGTTTTTATTTGCAGCTTCCTTTTTTTAATTTTTTGTTGAGCTGCTCCAGTTCTACTCTCTCTCTCTTTCTTTCTCTCTCTCTTTTTTTTATCTCACTGGGCCTGTTTTTTGGCACACACTCGCAAGGGTCAAGTGTCGTTGAACCAGGCATTGACCTCCACCTTCTCCCAAGTTGTACTCCCCATCTTAGCCCCTCCCCCCACTCCAAACACACACAAGCACACACAGACACACAGATATTCCCCTCTCGCTCTCGCCCGACGATCGTCAGCGACAAGTTTCGAGTTTGGCGCATTTGTTGTTTGTTTTTCCCTGTTGCTGCTGTTGTTGTTGTTGTTGTTGTTGGCTGCGTTGTTTGCGTTTTTCATTTGCCTCCGTTTATTTGTTGTTGTCGGTCGGTCGCTTGAACGCTCGACCCCGCCCCCCGCCCCCTTGGCCACTCTTCTATCTGAATTCTACAGACGTAATTACAGTTGAGTTCTTTGGTCCGATACGCCTTTGGGTCTTTGGGTTTTTGGCTTTGATTACGGCCGCTGCCATCTTCAAGTTCGTTTGGATGGTTACGAGGGAAACTTAAGGCTAACAAGACCAGGTAGCCACAGTTTCCTCCCCCCTCCTCCCCCTTACCCTGTTTTGGCCATCTTTTTTATTTGTGCTTAGCCTTAATTATTATCTTTATGATGATTTTGCATTTTTTGTTTTACTTTTTATATTCAATTTACACTTTTATAGCAATTTAGCAAGAAAACAAAATAAAATTTATAATGACCGTAATTGGCCGTTTTTTTGAAACTGAGCATCGAATTTGCATCTGCAGCAGCATTTGCATTTGCAGCAGCAGCAGCAGCAGCATCCGCATCAGCATCAGCATTTGGTATGCCGCACAGGCGACTGCATCATTTTGCTTGACCGGTTTTCTTTGTTTTGGTTTTGGCCATTTTTACTTTCGATTGGCGGGCAGCGAAAACTGCTGCGAGAAACGCGAAAATTCACTTTGACTGGTCAACCAAAAAAAAAAAAAAATTTATAAAATTTGTCGCCGTCTGAAAGCGAAATTTTTAACAGCCCACAACAATAATAAAAAAGCAATAATAATAAAACAAATTCTAACCGGTTTTTTTTCGGGTTTTCGGCATTTTTGGTGGCTTAAAAAAGCCAAAAAATTTGTAAATTTATGTCGAAGGGAAAAGAGTCCTTGAGTGTTTAAAAAAAATATTTAAACATAAACTTGCATTGGCTTTTATCAGGGGATTGATATTAAGAATATCGACTTGATTAAAAGACATTTATTCCAAAAGTGCATTTTTATGAATATGTAATTATTTATTACTTTATATTATTTTATTAATATTTTTAAAGCTTGCCAAAACTCTTAAAAATTGTCTTATAGACAGAACTATCTTTATGAAATATGTAAGCATTACTTATTATTTCTTTAACGTTGCCAGTTTTCTAAGGGAATTTAAAATATTTGAAGTCCACAATAGAATATTGGCTTTATTTGATGTGTTTTTAAGTGTGGAGTTAAAAAAAAAGGATCTTTTCCTAAATTTTTGCATATATTTGATATACCTTAAATGACATTGCCTTGGTTTGAACCTTGGGAATTTCAATAGCTGTTAAAACATATTTTATATATTGTTTTTGTATTTTGTGCCAACTGTGGCAACACTGGCCAATGAGATTTGTCAGCTTAACACACGCATCCTCATATCGCAACTCTTGACAATTTGACTTAAACAGCCAATCAGTTTCCTCACTTCCCCTTTTACCATCTTTCTTTCTATCTCTCATTTGCTGTGTGCTGCTTATTCGTGATTCTTGTAGCATTTTTCGTTTAGTTTCATTTATTTGGGTCATGGACAGTCATCTTCTGTTAATCCCCCCCTCCCCCTTATCTCCCCCTCCCCCGCTGCTCGCCCCTTGCCGACGGCTGTTGCTCTACAGGTTTTTCGACTTTTACTTGCTGCAGCAACTGCAGCAAGGCTAAATGCTGCTTTTAAGCCCGGCCAGGCAGCAATTTTTTTTTTTGGTTCCGTCTCGATCTTGGACTTGGCGCGGGCAATTTATGTTTTGTTGTTGTTGTTGTTGTTGATGCTGCTTTTATTGTCTTTCGTCTGCGCGTTAAATGAGTTGTAAAAACAGCTGTTGATTTATGTGGTTGCTGGCTGATTTTGTTGTTGTTGTGGTTGCCGTCACTTCTGGGTCGCCAGTTTGTTTATCGAACTTGGCACTTGTGGCACACTTGTGGATACAGATCTTTATGTGCTCACCTCGGGCTTGACATATGGCAGCAAGAGCAGCAGCAACAACAACAAAAGCAACAACAACATTGGGCGCATTTAAAGCGAACCCAAAAGCAAACAATAGAAGTTTTCGGGCAAAGAAATCGCCCAAAGAAATTTCACTGAAAGCAACAGCAACAAAATGTTGCCATGACTTTGACTTTTGTGGCCACACACAAAAGAGCAACACACACAGCAACAATTGTTATAAACAATGCCATGAAACATGAAAGCAACTGCTGAGGTTGAGGCCAAAGCTGCCAAATGTTGCGAGAGTAAAGGAAACAGAAGCAAACTGAGCGAGCTGCCGAATTTTGGAGCACCAACTGTGCAAATAGTGCGAGGACAACAAAAAATAAATAAAAACACACACACAGCGTAAAAAAAAACAACAAAATTTAAATGAAAAGCCAAACAAAATAGAAGACTAAAAAAACGTGTACAATGAGGCCGTTTGTTGTTGCTGGGGCGGTGGATGATATTCCAGAATCAGTCAATGGAACGTCACGGCACAAGAACACCAACAGCAGCAACAACAACACAAGCAACAGTCGCAGCAGCAGCAGCAACAATAAAAGAGAGCTAAGCGAGTTCAATGCACAGCAAATGTCTAAGAAATGAAGTTTAGCAACAAGGTTGCACAGGATGTGCACGGCAACAATGTTGCCTAGGACTTTAGCAACATAGATCGTTTTGAGCGCTTCCTCTTATTCTATTCAGCTTCTTCATTTTGTTTTCGTCTTATTCCCTATTTTACTCTACTCACCTCATCGGCCTTTTGCTGCATTTTGTCGTTGCTGTTGTTTTTGTGTGCGTTTATTTGTTGTTAGCTGCAAAAATAGTATTTATGGCAATTAGAAAACTCCGACAGGCCAAAAAACAAAACGAAAAAAAATAAACTAAATTATGTACTGTTGAAAATGAAGAAAAGACAAACACTTTCACTACCAATAAAAGCAGAACAGTAGCGTCAAATAATAATAATGCAATTATTACAATTGTTATTGTTTTCAACAGTTGCAGTTAGTTTTTTTTGTACTGCCTCTCGCAAAGTTGCTGCGTTTATCTCTTGTGCGTTTTGTTTATTGCGCGCGCGCACAGCACAAGACGCTAGAGTGACAAACAAACAAAAAACACTACAAAAAAATAACAAAACGAACCGTAACGTAACGTAAATGTGTGTTAACAACAAATTGAAATGCGTGACAGACAAATGTAAAACGCGTTATGCACGACCAGCACGCAGCGCCACAAAATAACAACTGACGGCACGAAAAGCAACTGACGATAAACACTGCAGGCAAGCGCAGTGGAAAAGCTTATAACCGTACAATCTCACACACACACACGCACGCTGGCAGTTAAACAGCAGCGAGCGCGCGCACACTCTGAAGACAGTTGGCAGCGCTGTGCTGCTCACAGAAATACTAACTTAACGCTTTTTTGTGGTATTTTTAAGGGCAAAGCAAAAGAAAACAACGTATACGTTGAAATGAGTTGAGTAAATAAGACAAACAAAAAGCCTTTACCTTATGCGAATAAATCGTAATAAAATATGTTTCTTACCAATATTTGAATAGCTAAAAAAGTAATAATGCACACAAGCATTTAAATTGCAATGTGCGCGCGCAGAGCTGCCACCTACAGAATACCAAAATAAATTTAAAACATTTGGTATTTTGTTATTATATCGATTAATCGGAATGCGTTATCGTTGCCATAACGACCAAAATATTAAACTACAAACATAAATTAAAGCTGCTTTTGACATTTCACCAATAAAAAATGTACAAGAGAAGCGCACCCAAACGAACGGGCATCTATCGCGTCAGCGGAAACATCTCCGAGTTCCAGCTGGAGCTGAAATTAAGGCACGTCAGCGAATGGCTGCCGGTGCCAAAATTTGAATACGCCGGCGCCAAGGCGCGAAATAACGATCACTATCCGGAGAGTCCGGGCAGCGGCGGGTGGTCGGACTGTTTTATCTACGTGCCGTACGAGGACCAGTGCGGCAACAACTATTACAGCTACTACAATTACTACAATCCAGGCAGCGAATACCCGGGCAGCAGCAGCCGCAGTCGCAGCTGCACGAGCCGCACCAGCGGCAGCGGCATCGCCAGCGCCCCAACGGCGTCCAGCAACGGTCCGTCGCTGGGCGAGCGGCCGGCCAGCGATGCCTTCCACACACTGAACCCCGAGCTCTGCAGCGGCTCCACAGCGCGCCTCTGCATTAGCTGGCAGCAGAAGCACTTCAGTCGCGCCGAGCTGCTGCGCTACGGCGACGCGTCCAAGTGCCATACGACGCTGCAGCGACGCTACCATCGCTGGACGCGCAGCATTGCCGAGCTGCAGCGCCGCCATCAGCAGCGCCACGAGCAGCGGCAGCGCGTGCGCCGTCGCCACAAATCCAAGCGCAGATCGGAGCGGGAACAGACAACGTCACCTCTGCCGCAGTCTTCGCTGTCCGAGCTGGAGCCGCTGCAGCTGCCGGACGATCCGAACTATGCGGCGCGCACCTGCCTGATACACACGCTGGTCGATGCCGATCTGCAGCTGCTGGAGGACGCCGATCTGCCGCCGGAGGCGCGTCAGCTGCACGAGGCGGGCTGCCAGGTGATGTACGTCTATGCGCAGCTGCAGCAGGACACTCTACTGCTCAGCCTGCACTACGAGCCGCAGCAGGGCCTGCTCTACGTCTATCCGGACTTCAGCCTCGCCGCCGACGATCTGGACTACGTGCTGCAGATCGACAACGACTGCAGGCAGCTCTACGCCTACGGCTTCCAGAACGTTACCCCCTTGCCCTGCGCCGTGCACGAGCCGCATCTGGAGCTGCACCAGCAGCAGCAGCTGCCCCCGGACGAAGCGCTGCCGTCGGAAGAGGCACTGCCCGCGCCAGACGCCAGCGCGGAGGAGGTGCTCGCCCACTATCAGAAGCTGCGCACGGGCGCCTCGGAGCTGCGGCGCCTGCTGCAGTTCACGCTGCCGCCGCGACGCATGCGACGCGTCTCGCTGCTGCTGGAGTTGCGCGAGGCGCAGCACTTCGAGTACCCCAACATCCACGTGCGCTACTATGTGAATCCGCCGGCCTCCACTGTGCTGGAACCGGCCAATGCGAACGATCCGTTTCCGCTGCGCGGCGCCACCGCCACCTGCGTGTCCGCCGGCGCCGCCCGCCTGGCGCACTTCTCGCACTGCTGGCAGCTGACGCTGCTCTGCGAGGAGTCGTACGAGCCGCAACAGCTGCTCCACATCTACTTCGAGGTGATCAGCGTGGACCGCTGGCAGCGCGAACGCTGCGAGGGCTACGCGCACTTTGCCTGCTCGCTGCTGGCGCCGCTGCCCGCCGCCGTGGTCGCTGGCCAGCGGCTGCACTGCATCCGTCCGCTGGGCGGTTGGCTGGACGCGCTCAATCGCTACTTCATCGGCGGCCGTGCGCTCTTCGACTTCGTCGGCTACTTCAACAGCGGCAGCCGCGGCAGCCAGCTCCACAGTCGCCTCGAGCCCGGCCGGGCGCAGGCAATGCGCAGCACGGGCTCGCTGGTCTTTAGCGTGCAGAAGCTGCAGCAGCGCCAGCTGCAGTACGGCGAGCACCTGACCGCGCCGGACAGCGACGACGACGACGCCGACGGGGATGACGACGCCCGTCCGCAGCCGGCGACGAGCGGCTCCAGCACGCTGAACGAGGTGCTGGCCGCCTATGTGGAGGCGCGGGAGCGCATCGAGTCGCTGCTGGGCCATGCGGCGGCTCTTTAGAACAGCTTCCACAGAGCTTTTGCCAACCACAATTAACTATTGCATACTTTGAGGAGACTGTACTGCAGTGGGGGCGCCCGAGCAGGGTTCAGCTTTCAGCTGGGCAACTTCAATTATGACTTAAATCAAGTATTTTATTTTATTGATTGCCCTATTTACATTACGCCCTTTTCCTGCCAGATCGACTCTTATATATTTAACTTGGCGCCCGAGCAGGGACTTTTTTTTTTTACTAAATAGTGTAAGATTTGTGTGTAATAATAATTTAATATAATCATGCGCCAAATAGAAGCCAAAAATTATGTTTTATTTGTTTATAAAAAGCTTGCACATATTTTGTATACTTTTAAGCGACTGTAAACCAAATTTAACCTGGCGCCCGAGCAGGGACTTCAAGTCTTCATTTAAACAAATCTTGGAAAAAAACATTTTTACAAAATATTATAATATTATATGAGTGTAATTATATGTAAGTACATTAAGCATTTAATATAATCAAGTATATGCTTAAAAGTTGACTTATTTTTGTATTTAGGCAAATCTATTGCATACTTTTAGGCGATTTTATGCCTGGCGCCCGAGCAGGGACTTCAAGGCTTCATGTAAACAAAACTTTGCAAAAAACATAGTAAAATATAGTAAAATAGTTTTTGAATGTAATTTAACAATAATTTTTATTATTATTTTAAGAAATTAATAAAATATGTGCAAAGTAGAAGCTAAAAAATCAATTGCATACTTTTAGGCGACTGTCCACCTGGCGCCCGAGCAGGGACTTTAACGAAAACAAAATCAAAACTTTAGTTTAGCCATTTTATTTACTACTAATATCACTCAGTGTATATACATATATATATATATTCATATATAGATTCATTGTCATGTTCATTTGCGTCGTGTCATATCTTGTCTGGCATTTAAATTTCTTGTGTTTGTGTGTGTGTGTGTGTGTAATAGTGTTTGTGTGTGTGTGTGTAGGGGGAATAGGAGGGACATCGGGGATATACACTAAAAGATGATTAAAAAAAAAACAATTTCGCTACTTGTTAATTGCCTGTTGGGAGGTTGTGCTTAAAAACTAAATACTTGGACTTAGGGTCAAAAGGGTTTTTTAAGGGCAAGGCAGGGCGGGGGGGGCAAGTGGCAGGCGCCAACACGCTTATGCCGTGGGCAAATACAAGCGGGATGGCTCTGCGGGCGGCTGATAATCGTAGCCGTTGCCGTTGCCGTTGCCGGGTCCATAGGGATTGCCGGAGCCGAAACCGTTGCCGAAACCATTGCCAGGACCATAGGCGCTATCGGAGCCCAGGCCGTTGCCAGCACCGTAGCCAGCGTCGTTGCCGTAGGGATTGGGTGCGCTGTAGCTGTAATCGTCGCCGCTCTGGCCGCTGCCGCGCAGCGGTCCCTGATCGTTCAGATTCTGCTGCAGGAACTGGAAGCGATTCTTGTTGCCCAACAGGCTGCTGGCATCAACGGCGGGCCTCTGGCCAGCTGCAACCAGCGGCTGTGGCCTGCAAAGAGAGAGGGAGAGAGAGAGGAAACCACACAAGGTTACAATAAACCAGCCAAGCTAAACTTTTAAGGCTCCACTTACTCGGGTATGTCCAGATCCAGCTCGGTGATCGGATGGTAACCGAACTCGTCGGCCGTGTAGCGGGTCTTGTAACGTTTGCCATCGGCGCCGGTAAACGAATACGAGCCGCTAACCACGAAGGTCTTGTCGTCCTTCAACTTGCCCACGCTGTTCACCTCGATGCCGTTCTGGGTCTTCAATCTGTGAACGTAACAAATGTTATCGATTAATCGAAATCGGTATAATTCTAGTAAACCTAAGACTCTTTTATATAATTGACTCATCCTTGAAACTACTTTTTAGCAACTATATTAAATTGATAAACTTACTCAACTCTATTTTTAGTTATTCAAGGAATTCCCCTAATATTCAAAGCAGTTATTTAAAATACAACTTTTTTTTAATATTTAATCGTTTGAATGTTTGAAACTTGAATGGCTTTTAATTTCAAGTTTGCGTTAGATTCTTGTTGATATTCTAATATTAAATTTTCATTAGCATTTCATTAAAATAATTCATGAATCTATAATCAATGAATGTTAAAAGAAAAAAGTGTAAACACAGTTGGAAAGGGTATTCAAAAAGTAGAACTATAAAGCATATTAGTTTTGTATTCTCTCAATGTTTTCGATAAGTTAACCAACTAAAAGTTCGTCTATCGTAATTCGACACAGTTTCTTCTTATTATTATCGATAGTTATCGCGCTAATCGACTTACTCAAGCTTGAACTTCTTGCCGGAGTTGATGTTCTGCAGTTTCTCGGTCTTGGCCTTCATCACGTCGCCGCTGTACTGCACCGCCGGCTTGTCGTCGTCGATGTCCTCGGGCAGGGTATAAATGTCGCTGGGGTTGTACTTGAACAGATCCAGATTGCGATCTGTCAGATGTTTGACATCGGCCACCGCCAGCGCCACGAAGCACAAAAGCAGCTGTCAAATAGAAGAGAGAGAGAGAAGGAGGAGGAGGAGAAGAGCAGGCGATTAGTTGATGCGATGATTTGTGTTTACTTAATTTGTACGAGCGTAAACGAAGCTGTCACTTAGCAGAATGGAAGAAGAAGCGCCAAAAACAAAAACAAACAATATATATATATGGAAATCTGTGCCGCGATACGATTTTAAACGAGCGCTGCATTAATCACGAGCCATTTGGCTCGGTGGTCCATGGCAAGTGTCACACGAGTTGTCTTTAATGTGTTCATTTTTTATGCATATACAATTTTATTTTATTTCTTCATTTTGGGCTGCAATAAAAACCAGCAAGCCGTGCGGGGGGTAGCGATAAAAAAAAAAGCAGCGGCAATTAATCAAAGCGACAGCGAAGCGCGCGCGCGCACTCGTTTTGCTAGCGTCTTTAAACGCTGTCGGTTGTCGCCTTGACTGCCGTCGCTTTGTCTCGCGCGTTTCGTTTGCCTGTGCTGCTGTTGCTGTTGCTGCTAATGCGTTTTGATTTATTTGATTTGAGCTTAAACCGTTTCAATGTTTGCCTCTCTTCATTTTGTTCCGTTTCGTTCTGTTTTTCTTGCTGTCCGCCTCGAGTGAAGCTCGCGTGCTTAAGTGCTTAAGATTTTATGTTGACAGTTCCAGCGAAGAAAAAAAAAAGAACAAAACTGCTTGCAGTTGGCTGCAGGAAAGCAGTGCATTTAAAGAGCTTCCAGGCTGCCCACACACTGCAAGTGCAGCTTGCGAGTCCCTTACACGATATATCTGCAAGTGCAGCTTGCGGGTCCCTTACACGATATATCTGCAAGTGCACGCTTAAACCACGTTCAATTGGGTAAATATTTATTTAAATACATATTTATATTTATAATATTTAGCATTGACGTGTCGTCTATTTGCGTATACTGAATGAAGCTAATTAGCAAATGAGCGAATGCAAAAAATCAAAGTTCAAATCTTAAATTAAAAAAAAGCCCGTACAACTTGATTTCTTTTAGGAAGTACCAACTGGATGAACATGTCAATTAGCATGCCGGCAGAACAAAAAAAAAAAAAAAGAGCGGTGTAGAAACCCAAAAATAAAAAAAAATACTTGCTTGAATTTAAATGGAAGCAATTCAAAGCTAATTAAAAGTTGGCTCTTTCATTAAGGATAATACTTCGCTGTGCCAAAATGGATTTATCTTAATTTACTTTTGTAAGAAATACTTTAAAATACACTTTTTGGAACACTTTAAGTGAAAAAAAGATATGTTTTTTTTAATAATTTTGGTTTTAACAATAAATCACTTAAATCACATTCATTCACTTTTAAGGATTGTTTTTTTTTTTTCAAAAGGAACACTTTCAAAAAGTTGTCATCGCAAGGATGTTTTTTCTATCAGTTTATTTAATCGTTTTGTGAGTACTTTTTTCACATACCACTTAGTTCTTATTTTATTAATTATTTCTTTTGTGTGTTTAAACGTTCAACTTACAAAACTCTTCATGTTTATTTAGCGCGCTTTTGTGTTTGTTGATTGAGTTTGGCAATAAAAGGGTATCCTAAGTCGGACTGTGAGACTCGCAGCGAGAGGTGCGTTGTGCACGGGTTCTAACAAATAAATACAAATGCTGCCACTTCTTGTTTCCTTATATATGGTCTTTTGCTAAAGCCCCAAACGACGCTGCCCGCGTCGCAGCGCGCACCCCAAAAAAAAAAAAAAAAAACGAAAAAAAAAGATTGGTGAAAAAAAAAAAAGAAGACCCAACCGAACCGGACAACGAACCGCGGCGCTTAACCGATCGATGCGGACATGGCGAGAACGTCGCTGGCCGCTGGTTGTCAACGCGTTGCGTGCGGTAATACCCTGTAATCGCTGAGAGTGAGGGCTGTCTTCAACTGACCCTTAAAACCAAATTCAGCAACAAAAATCCTTTTTCAATGAGATGTCAAGTTGTTTAAATAACTGATTAGGTAAACCTAGGTTCGAATCCCAGGCAAGCGTGGGAATAAAATGTTTTTTTTTTTTAGAAAAATTTAATGCCATTAGAAGATCATTGAGTTCAACTACATTCAATGCTTTAAAATCAAAGATATAAAAATATAGTAAATCAATTTGTAAACTAACCTCACTCAACAATCTCTGATCTATGACATATCATTATAATTGCCTTGTTTTTTTAATTATCAAAAATAATATAAGTTTTTTACACATTAAGTAGAATTTCCAATCAAAACTTTCAAGCAAAAAAAAATTAAATAAATTTAAAAGTCTATCTATAAAAACTCAGAGCTTAGCTAGGTTTTTAAGATCTATATAGATTATGCTTCCCACGCTTCTTAAGACCTAATAAGTATGCTTCTAATCTAGTTAAACTCAGAAATCTCTTTAATTGTAACTATTTAGTTAGTTTTGAACATTGTTTAAAGCTTTTTAGTTGATTGTTAAAAAAGTTCTTACTTTCTCATGCTTAGATCTCCTTTTTTCCTTTGAAAAGGATTTAATTATTTTGTTATTATATACAACAACTTTAATTAACTTTCAAATTTAATTTAGTCAGTCTGTATTAGTGAATTATATATTATAAATTTTTTAGCTAGCTATAAACAAGAACATTGATATGAGGGCTCTCTTGTTTTGTTATTTAAATGGAAAATTATGTAAAATTAGTTAAAATCGCTGTCAAAAAGTTATAATCAAATTTAATTTTATAACGCTGAATTCTTGTGAAAATGTTAATAAGAAAAATGTTCTTCATTGAATCAAAGTTTAAGCAGTGAGGATCTAGTTTCAAATACCAAATTATTAATCAAATAAGAAACAAATAAAAAAGATGTTGAAAAAGTTTTTAAGTGCTAAGTTAAAAGTATTGCTTTACAGCGTATCTAGGCAGTCGAGCAGACCCTCTGGACCACACACACACACACAGTCAGCGGTTGTTATTGAATGGCTTTGGGTTGCTGGGTTGTTGGGTTGTTGGGTTGTTCGGCCAGCTGCCGAGGCGAGAGATGTAACTGTTAAGTGCGGGCCGAGGGGAGCTTAAAAACTTTGTCTCGCTTTTTTATTTGTAGGGCGGACCGTTTGCCAAAGAAATCTGGTTTGATGGGCGGCTAAAATATATATTTATGTATATATATATTTATATATATATATATATAGTTGTGTTTGAGTGTGCGTAAAAAACAACAAATTAGAAAACCGCCATCATCAAATTAGCATACGCGTTTAACTTTAATGATTTTCGATTGAGTGTGTGTGTGTGTGTGTGCGTGTGTGTGTTAGTGTCTATATTCATTTTTTATAAAGCGTACAATATTTGATGATATTGGAAAACATGCATGGAAGCGTTAATATATGCGAGACATTCGCAGTCGTTTTTTTTTTGTGGGGGACCAGTTTCCAAACTGATCACTGATCAGTTAGTTCCCCGCCCCCCAAAAGCCCTACACCTGATAACCGAATACGCGATATCAGCGCGAGTTAATCAAATTACGACGACGCCAACGCATTGGGCCTGTTTTTTTTTTTATTATTATTATTTTTATATTTTTTTTTCCACTATGTTTTCGTTGGCTTTGATAAATGTGATTCTTTTCTTTGGTTCTTTTCGTTCTCTGCGGCTGGTTCTTGAATCTCTTGGTTCATTATGTTAATGCACGTCTCGTTTAACCTTCGCTTAATTAGTCGTTCCGTTTATTTCTTTTTTTTTCCTTCTTCTTATCACATTTATCAACGCTGCTCGCAGCCAAAGCCGAAGCCGAAGCTGGAGCCTCATTTCGAATGCAGATCTCCAATCGAGCAAAGTTTTCTGCGTAGCTGGGGAATTTTAATTTCGCTACATTTTGTTTTTCAACAAATGGTTAGAAAAAAAATAAACAAAAATAAAAAAATAAATGCTAAATATATAAAAAATCACTGTGACTAGCAAATATGTTTTCCTTGTTTGACAACACAATGCGCTGTTGCCCAATTTCATTATGGAAAGTTCTTGGGAACAGTGTTCTTATAACAATAATAATATCTGTTTATTAGGTTGTAAATTATTAAAAGAAATAGTTGGTAAGCTTTATGGTTAACAATATTGTTGCCTGGTTTTAAATGGAAATTCTTCAATTTCGAGAAATGTTTTCAATAATTTAAAAGCAAACTTACCAAATATAAATAAATACTTTTTAACTATATATTAGTTTAACTATTAATTATTTAATTAAATATAAAACTTATTTGCAATAGTTTTGGAAATATTTTTGCTTAGCATTGCTTTTAAATTACAATGTACTTTAAGCGCTGTTGCCAAATTTCACAAGGAATAAAACAAATGCCAACTATACTATACTATATATATAATAAAAAAAATAGTATTATAAATAGTATAAATAATATGAAAAACCTTGCAAAATTTCTTTTTCAGTCAACACACAAACTTTGCATGCGCTGTTGCCAAATTGCAGTAATTACTTTTAACGAGTTGTCCAAGTGTTAAAGCTTAAATAAAGTAAAGATAACAAGAAGCTAAATCCGACCGGACACAATCATAAATGTTGATTTGAATGTTCGTTTATGCTTAATAGCCCCAAAACGAATGCTGTTTGGCATTCATATTCATATTCATATTTATATTCATTTTCTTATTTATATCCGAAGCAGCGGCGAAAGAATCGAATAAAACTAATCGCCTGCGAGTTTTTGACCGGACTGACAAATGATGGTCGGTCTTCGGCTGCTTTGGCCAGAATTAATGAAAACGTTAAGCGTTTTCGGCAGCTCGTCTTTTTGGCCATCTGTCTGTCAGAGTGCTGGTTAAGATTTGTCTTTCGCTTCTGCGATGATGGCTTTTGCCTTGGATTTCGATCATGTCTACCTCGCTATGCATAACGGCCAAGTTAAGAATAATCAAAATAAAGACTACACAACTTAAGAAAAAAAACACGCTTTGGCCAAGTCCGAAACTAATCTATTTGACACGCCCATTTGACAGTTGCGGACTGATGTCTTCACTAGATCGACAACAAAAGCAACAAAGAAACCAACGAAGAACAAGTTTTGGGAAACTTCAAAACAAAAAACTGATTCATATCAAAAACGGTTCTCAAGATCTGATAAAAAAAAAGATTAAGTGCAGAGATTGATTCAAGGACTCCTTTTAAATAAGGTTTCTAAGATTACTTAATTCGAAAACAGGCCAAAAACTTATTCTCTTTTAAGTCAAGGCTTTCTTTAATAGTAAGGGCCGTAGAGAAAATTGTCTTTAAACGGAAACTTTTAAAAAATTACCAGCCAGAAAATGTTTATAAATTTTTATATCAATACAACCCAAAAAAAAAAACTTAATGAGTAATTATAGAATTACAAACTTAAATTTCTTAATAAAAATTTTGGTTTTAAGCAATTTTTTCAGTTGAATAACAAATGTAAAAAAGTTGATGACTTTTTTAATGTATTTGCCATTCGAAAGAAAACAAAAGATTTACGCTTTTCAATAGAGTTAGGGCTTAAAAGCCCACTGACTTATTCACGCCACTTAATGGACTTTATTTAATAGCTGAAACTGATTTATTTCCATTTTCTATTCTTAAGAAAAACGTAAAAGTTGCTGTCAAATGCAAATATTTGTTTAGTTAACGATCTAAATGAAGTCTTGTTTTTAATACCCTGTTAAAAGTGTATTTGGAAGTGAGTCATGCCGTAAAGAAATGGTAAAAGTCGCACAAAAAATGCAAATATCGATATCGTTTATCGATAAGTTAACAATTATTGCTCTGTTTTCGGTGAATTTGCATTGTTAATTCGCGTTGGCGACGACCGAAAAGAAAGTGTTTCATATTTCGCATTAATTCCCGTAAGCAAATTAACAGATCTTCCAACGAAAAACCAAAAACCAATAAAAAACGATAACAACAACAACTTGTTACGCATCACCTTTGAAATGCGCCGATATCGTAGATTGTTTCTTTATTTGTTGTTGTTGTTGTCGAGCTTTTTGGTTATTGTCTTGTCGATAGATAATAAAGAAGGCAATTAAAACGCGCGGATCGATAAATTAGCAATTATGAAGAAACACAACAAACGAGATTTCCAAGAAGCGAATCTTGCCTAAATCTCGATTATCTCTCTCTTTCTCTCGTTTATTTCTTCTCTGTCTATATATGTAAAATTATGTAAAGTTCGAGGCGTGGATGATTTGTGGCATGGAATCATGCGCTAAATCTGTAAACCGTGACTAAGTCACAATTCGCTGCTAATCGTCAAATGGAAATTAAGAACATAGATTGCGACACACGAAAGCTGTTTGCTATGTCACGCAGCTGGCAGAGTGGCATGGCAGGCAAGCAGTTGCAAAGAGAGTGAGAGAGGGTGGAAGGGGGGGAAGGGTGGAGGAAGAGAGACATAAAGAGTAAATTTAAATGAAGTGTTAACTGATCGATTTACTCCTGAAGATTTCTTTTAAGTTCATTTTATGATGCATATATATACAAATATATCTTCGTTGTAGTGTTTAATATACGCAGTTTGTATTTTATTCTAATTGATAAAAATGGGAGTTAAGATGCGAGAGAATGAGCTAACTTAAGTATATATTAGGACTTTTTATTATACATTGATAGTAAAATAAGTTAAGGAAATTCTAAAATATCTAAAAGAAAATAAATAAATAAAATGCCTTTAATGTTTTATATAAAGCTAAAATCTCTCTACATAATTGAAGATTCCTGATTTCCTTAAAGTAGTTAATAAACTTAAGGATCTACAACTTTTTATAGTACTCTATAGAGTATTTATTTCAACTTCATTACCCCCCGTTTCTTGCTCTTAATGCAAATAAAATATCTAACATTTAAATCTTTAAGCATATTCCCCTTTTAGCTAAAGTCACTTTAAATACTTCCTATCCAAATAAATTGTGATAACGCATATATAATTGCATCTTGTCTAAAAGGCGAACTTCTCATTTTTTTTCCTGTTTTCGCTTGAAATACATTAGCCAAAAAAAAAAAAAAAAATCCATTAAGTGCCCGTTTTTTTGTTATTGCAAAAACCGGACTTCCGTTTAATTAAATGGCATCAAAATATTTGTATTTCATATTTATAATTATTCAAATACGAAACACGTTCAAAAGAAAAAGTTCGCAGTTTCATTTTTTAGGCAAATTTTTTTTACTTGTGCTCAGCTTTTGGCTCCCATTGGAACCCAGTTTTTGGGGAGCTGTCACATTTGGAGCATATTGTTGCTTATTAATTTAAATGATTATAATTGATATTTTATGGCATTTGGACGCCATGTGCCGGGCCCGGTCTATTCATAAGGTTCGTAGGATCCGATAACTTTAAAACTTGTTCATCTTCTCGGTCTTCCCCTTTTGTTCCTCTGCTCCCTAGTTTTTGTTGTTGTTGTTGCTGTTTCTTTTCGCCTTTGTCAACGCTTTTGGGCCATAAATAATATCTAACTGGCCACATAATTTGAATACCCTCAACTATGGGACTTAAAGGGTATATGCGCTGACATTAAAGTTAAAAAACACACAGCTTAAAATCAGAATTATATAAAAAAGTGATTATATTATACAATTATATTATATGGTATAACAAATATTTAGACGAGTTCAATAATTAAGCTTTATTTTTAAAGTTTTGAAACTGATTATATATTATTCTGCAATTCTGGAGATTTGTCTGTCTCTCTCTATCTTTCTCTTTCTTTCTCACTCTCTCCCTAGCATTGTCTTTATCTCCTGCTATCTTTTATTTACCCTCCACTTATTTTTATTTCTATCTATTATCTTTAGTGTATTTTTTTTAATTTAATACCTTCCATTTGTTTCTTTTCCCAAAATGTCCTCTCTCTTTCTCTCCGTTGCAATCTTAATTAGTTGGCTAATTTTATATTTTCTATACAGGTTATAACCAAGTCTGTCATACACAGCTTTTTATTAAGTGCTGAGCCTAAATTGTGCTTAAGGAAATACGCTAGGCAACACCAATTAGAACACGCGAGTAGAATGAAAAAAGGCACACACACACACATACACTACACACATACATAGACACACACACACATTTCATTATCGAATTTGGCAACAGAGAATCCGTAAAACTGATTGCCGAATTCAATTCCCAATTGGAAGCAGGTTTTTTGTTCTTATTGGTTCTGATGCGAGTTCTGATGCTGTTGCTGTCGCTGTTGCTGATGCTGATGCTGATGCTGATGCTGGTTCTGGTTACCCGCAGTGCTCTTTGACCGGTTATGCATATCGGTTTATCGGTTTTTTTTTTGCTCCTTTTTATGGCAATTTTTATGTTTTCTACTCGATTTTTTTCCTTCCATTTGGTTTTTTGTTTTTGCGCATATATTTATAATGGCTTACAGATAAATAACCAAAAAGGCCCGATTTGCATAAGCCAAATAGAAAGCTAAACACGTTTTGCTTTTACCACAAACGTAAAGTTTTTTTTTCTGTTTTTTTTTTTTCGCCAGCTTGTTTATAGTATTTTTTATTTATTTATTTATTTCTTTTTAAGTTATGCCTGTTTTGATTTCGATTTTTGGGTAGGTGGAGATTCTTTTTTTTCGTCGGCTCGTAATTTAGCCATCTGCGAACCAGTTCATAAAACGATTAGCGAAAATGATCGGTTCATCAATGATCTCAACTGATCAATCGGGGCGTGGCAACAGGTGCAACCAAAAAAAAATCAAAAACTAAAAGTTTATAATATAAAAAAACTCCATGTTTTCTTCCCGCTCTTGCGGCGATCGTCAATGCGAATTAACACGCGATAAAAACGTAAAATTCAGCATGCAACATGGCATATGCGCGACCTAGATGATACCCTATAAAAAAATAATTTCACTTTAATTTTGACAGGCATTTTTTCTCACTCAAAAACTGTTGTAAATTTTTAGCAACTTTATAATACCCTTCTATAGTGATAGCGTTTAAAGTTTTAAAAAGCTAAGAGCTTTTGAATACTCTCTCTTTTCTTGTGCCTACATTTTATGGCTACGAGGCTATAAAAAAGTCGCCAGAGAAACGCCATAAAAGTGATTGTCGCCTCTGTGTGTTGTTTTTTTTTTAGATTGTTTTAGTTTTTAATTATAATTTGCATACTAATTGAATTAAAACAAAAACTATATAAATCAATGCAAGCTTGCGGCATTTGAGAAAACAGTTCTCAAACAAACTTTTGCAAATATTGTTAAATATTGTTAACAATAATAAAATAAAATAAAATATTACTTTGATTTTTTTGAGTTTTCCGCAAAAACTTAAAAAACCCCCAAAAAAATTGATTTAAGCGAGTTTTTGCGGCTCGTTAAGTTTAATTGTGTTTGTGTGTGTGTTTGTTCTAAAAATAGCCGTCATAAAGAATCGGCATTTAAAATAAAATACAAGTCACAAGATTCAATAAAAATTAACGGCTTCGACTTTAATTTAACTACTCAATAAACTTGTTTACCAGCAAGTAAATAAAAACTATATTAAACTGTTCAATCATAACTCAATCAAAGCTCAATCATAAACTTAATAATGTGTAAGTTAATGTTATGCTAAGCTTACAGCTGTTAATTGCCGCTCTTTTGCACAATTGACAAAAAAAAACCGTTTTCACATTCCAGCCCAGCAGCTTTTGAGCTCGCCCTTGTAAAAGCACAAAGCACACACAAATCACACACAGACATCGAGAGCTTCGACACAGAGCTGTTGACACTTGCTCCACTTCGCAAAAGGTTTACACTGCCAGACAGCGCGACTCCACGAGCTCACACCATCAGCTACACATACATACATATATACATACTATCAGCACGTTTGTGTGCGCTTCCATTGAGAGTTGCGAGCAGCGCGTGCACAACAACAACAACAGCAGCAACAACTGTTGCGGCTTACAGTTATTTGTTAGTTAGTTAGACAGACATGCGCCCATATAAATTAACTCGCTCTCAGCGTGCGCGTGTGCATTTACATACGTACGCATGTGTGTGTGTGTGTGTTTGTTTTGTTTTTGCATTGTCTTAACATATAAATTAAGTCGCTCTTAGCGCGCATTTACATATACATACATTCATACATACATATATGCATGCGCGTGCTTGCGCCTGTGTGTGTGCTTGCGTGTGCGTGTTTATGTGTCACATGCGCAGCTTACACTCAATTATTTCTTCGCGCTTCTCCTTTTGCTTTGCACATGTCGCAATTAAAGACAGCTTTTTTTTGTGTTGTTGTCCCTCTTTTGCGCTTGCTGCATGCAGCTAAATAATCGACAACGACGTTTTATTGTTCTTGTTTAGCCGCCGTTTGTTTCTTTTTGGGTTTTAGTTTTGTTTTTGGCTTGTGCTCTGTCATAATTTGCACCTGCACGAAAAACCGCACTCACAAATTAGGTTCATTAAGGTGCGGCAGGTGGACATAGTGCCAGCGAAAAGTTAACTCACAGATGCTGCCGCGCAAATACGTGACTAGCTACTACCCTGTAGACTAATAATATCCAATTGTTAAAACTAAAGTTAGTATAGTTATTAACTAATAATGTAAATTAATTGAAATTGTCTGAGCCAAAGATAAACAGTAGATACCCTGAATTCGAATAATACAAAAAAGTATATTTTTTTATACATCCGCCTCAATACGCGAACTTTGGGCACGCACTGTGTGCGTGGTGTCATTTTGCGGCAAATGGCCAAAACAAGTTTGCCCATTAGAAGCGACACATTCGGCCCGCCAGATAGTTGGATGGATATTCAAATCTAGAGACACTTCTCCAGCTCATGAGTAATACATCATTTGCTGCATGTGTGCGAGTGGGTGTGCGTGTGTGTGTGTGTGTGTGCGTAAGCGTGTGCGTATTTTTCACTTTTTATTATCATGAGGCACTTTAATGGGCACACTAACCAAATCGCGTATCGATTCGATATTTCCGCCTGCTGGTTAGGCGCAGCAATTAAAAAATTGACAGCTGCTCTGCCAATTAATCTAACATAAAAATCCTAATGAAAAAAATCTCTCAAAACAAAATAATAAAAATAATAATGAAATAAAACAATCGAAAATCCAGATAAATTGTTATAAATGTCTTAACGAATTAAGTTCATAAATTAAAGCGCAGCTACAAAACAAAATGTCAGCCATAAATTTTCGGCTTCACATAGTTGAAAGTTGCGTGTTGTTGTTGTTTTTGTTGTTGCTGTTCTTTTGGCATCAGGAAATTGCCCACATCTACGGCTCGTGACGATAACGAAAACGACAACACGCTGTTTGTTCTATGCGCGTGCCCTCCCCCCCCCCCCCCCCCCCCCCATGCCTCTTTGTAGGGTATAAATTGGTGTCCCACACACATGCGTATCCATTTAGCAGTGCTTATTATTTGATATCTATTCGTATGGCTTAAAGCCTTGGCTTATAAATACTTTTCATAGCCCATGTGGTACTTTTCTTAAAGTTGACAATTTCCCTACGATTGATATTTTCCCAAAATTATGATATTTAAAAAAGTAACAAATGTGTACGCAAGCTTAAGGGAATTTCCACTCTTTAAGCAAAATGTCTGTCAGAATTAATCACTCTGCTTAAATTAAAGTCTAAGTTAACATAATCGATATACACCAATGAGTTATTGTATTTGCATACTTTTCGTTGACATTTTTATTTTTTTCAATTCGGTAAATTCCCAAATTTACTCATTATAGAAAGTCCCAAAAAGGTTATGCTATTTAGTAAGGGAATTTCCGCTCTTTAAGCAGTTAAATCAATTAAACATGTCTGCGCAAACTAATAAATCTTTTTTAAATAGTACCTGAACCTATTAACTTGACACGGACTAATGAGTGGACACTAAGAGAAAATGTGTGCATCATTTTTGATGGAAAATAAATTTAATATTAAGTGCTGATTTAAAGGATATTTATTGTAATAAATTTTACATGTCTGTTCTCTTAGAACTTCGCTTTCCTTATACTCATTTGTAGTTATTTCTTCAAAAGGGATTTTATCTCCCAGTTCTCGCCCAAGAGCACAATTACCCTTTGTGGCCTCTCAGAACAAAAAGCAAATAATTAAAAATTCCCTTTGCTCTTACTAAACAAAAACCATTTTAATTGTTCCTTTAAATACACATCATATAGTAAATTAATTTAAAGACCCCACTTACTTTGAATTTCTTACGCCATTTCCCTATGATCGGTTCACTTTTGATTGCAAGCTCAATAGAACCTCTTTCTCTGCAGGGCATTCCCAATTCGTTGAGCCAACTTCGTGTTTGGTTTCTTTGACACAGCGCCCGAAGATTAATTAAATAAATGTTATTTATGTTTTTTTGACTGCCGCTTTAAACGATTTATGTGCATTTGTTTGCCTAATTGAAGCGATTGTGCAAAAGGTGAGAGGTTATTGCGCAGTCACTTTGCTGTTGCTGCCGCCGCGTCTTCCTCTTCTTCGTTCACTAATTGTGGCTTTGTTTCTATTGTTTGTCATGCGGAAGCGGCTTGGGTTCTCCATGCTTGCATTCCATTGGAATATTCGCCGTGCTCGTGAGACTGGCAATGCGTGTGTTCTTAAGAGCGCCTGGAAGCTTACGGCACTTTTCGCTTTCAACTGAACTTATCTTTTTCAATTGCGCGCAAAAGCACGCTACAAAAATGGAACGGTTTTTTTTCATTTTTTTATTTTTATATTTTTTTGTTGCTTTTCGTTTTGTTTTTTCTCATTTGTTTTTATTTAGGATTTATACAATAACTTAACATTTGTTTTGCTTTTGGAATCGGAAATATACAATATTAAATATTGATTTCATGCTTGCATTTGTTTTAGTTTTAGTTCACTGATTTAGTTGATTTTGATTTTAAGTTGTTCATTTTGATGGAAATTGAATTAGCACAAATTTCGGGGCTTGCTATTACATATAAGTTTTCTATTTTTTTTTTTATAGATTTTTTGTATTTATTTTTATTAATCTTTTTTGTTTTGTTGGTTTAATAATTATTATTACATTTATCAAATGCAGCACATTAATGCCTAGGCTGAGTGTGTGTGTGTATTTGTGTGTATGTGTGGCGGTCCATTTCGGTGTTCTGTTTAACTATTTGGTTTAGCTTTCTATTTGTTGCAGCTGGGCTAGCGAAAAAAACCCACGACCTACGCACAAAGTTCACTAAGCTGCCGCTGTGTGTGTGTGTGTGTATGTGTGTATTTTGGGTGGGTGGTTGCGTTGGACACACACACACACACACATTTGCATCTATGTTCAGTTTGCTGTAAAAATAAGGTAAAGCTTAAGGGCCTAACACAAAGTTTTCTTTCTCCCACACACACACTCATTAATAGATAAAAGTGTGTATGTGAGCTAATCTGCTAGCAAAAGAAATGTTTCTAGCGCACCTAAGCAACTGAGTTTAATTCAAATACCAATTTCTTCAAACACATTTGAAGCTTTTCTAAATAAGTTGCTAAAAAAGCCCATTAAAAGCAGCTTACTTTTCAGTATGTTTCACTAGGCTAAAGCACACAAAACAGCTTTACGAGCTTTTCTTGCGAAATACATAAGCCTGCTTAGAGTTATTCAAAAAAACTAATAAAAAAAACATAGCCACAAGCAACACTAAGAATTAAGAGAAAAGAAAAAACGAGCTCAAATTAAAAAGCGCACTTAAAGTTCGTTCAGTGCAAAGCATGTTGAATTCTGTGCGTATTTCATGCGTGAAAGTTCAACTGGGTAACTGGACAACTGTAAGCCTCTCATTTACGCGCTCTCCTTCTCTCTATGCTTTCAGTAGACGTATGTATATATGTGTGTGTGTTTAAGTTTCTGTTTGTTGTGTGTGTATATATTTGTTTATTTTTGTTATATAGTTGTTTTTTTTTGTTTTTTTTTTGTTTTTGTATATTTTGTTTAAGGTTTTAACATTTAATTTAATTTCATTACTTTCATCGTCATATAAATAAAAAATAAATACATTTTGTTTTTCTGTTCTTTTCTCAATATGCATGCGGGCAAAACGATTCTTTTTTCTCATTATCGACTTTTTAAATACTCTTTAAAAAGCAGCACTAATTTTACAAATACGAAAAAAAATAAATATATATATATATATATATATATATATATGTACATATATATATATGTTGTGTTTGTATGTATATAAAGTCGAGTCGCGTTACAAAAAAAAGGAAAAGATATATATATATATATATATATTTATATATATATATATATATTTATTTAGCATCCTAATAAACAACAGCTATTTAATTGCTGGCTTTAGCATCGGCTTTACATATACATTTATATATATAAATATATATATATCCAGACTAACAAATATATAAATATATATACATATATATACATATACATACATATATATATATATATATATATATGTATATATATACATGTGCATGTATATGTTCTATATATATCATAGTTTTTTTGTGTTTTTTAAATTTAAGCTGCAACTGCACGTGGGTTAGACAGCGTCAGCTATAGCGCGCATTGAGTGTGTGAGTGAAACAGCAGCGGCAACAGTAACATTAACAGTAACAGCCACAGCAGCAGCAGCTGCTGTTAGCTTTTAACAGCTGCTGTTAGCTGTCACTCTGGCTGTTTTACATTTGCTGTTACTATTACTGCTGATGCTACTGTTACCATTGCTGCTTATGTTTCTGTTCTTGGTTCTGTTCAGAGAGCTTGCGTTTCATTTGTTTTTATGTATGTTTGTTTCGTTTTCCATTTTGTTTTTCTGTTCTCTTTTGCTGTTTGTTTCTGTTCTGTTTGTGTTGTAAGCAAGCGTGTTTCAATGCAGCCGCATTTTAAATATCAACAGCTTCGGTTTGCTTTTGTCCCCCCCTCTCAAAAAATTAGCATTTAACATTAACATTAAATATGATACGCCCCACCGTAAACCCAGCCCCCAACGACGATCTTCGCAATTGCGATTCTCGCTACTTTCTTCATCTTTCTTGCTCTTTCCCTGGGCGCTTCGTTTGTCTCTCGTTTCTGTTTTTGCCTCTGCCTCTGGTTGTTGTTGCTGTCTCGTTGTGGTCGTCTCGCTCTCGTCGATTATTGGACCACACAGCAGCCCTTCTTCTTGTTCTTCTTCTCGTCGATGACCACGTGACTAGCCGAAGTTGGTCCGGGCACCACCTGCTTGGAGACTTGAGCCAGCGAAGTAACGCCGTTATTGCTCTCCGCTTTGCCGGCCGCTGTTGCCGCAGCACCGCCACCGCCAGCTCCTCCGGCTCCACCGCCACCGCCGGCTCCTGTCGAGCTGGCCACCTTGCTGCCGTGGGAATTTGTACCGTTTTGTGCTGTCGCTTGATTCTGCGAGAGCTGTAAAAGTAAAGAGCATGAGATTAGCTTGACTTTCCAACGAGTGTGTACAGAAATATAAATAGTAACGAGCGAGTATATTTTAACGAAAACTTTCGTCAAGTTTATAGCGACTGAATTGCAACGAGTAAGTAAGTCGAAAGGGACTTTAATTAACAAATTATATTTCAACGAGTCTATTTATAACGAATATTAACATTCAAGACTTCAGTTAAACGAGGATATACGATATATAAGATCCCTCTTTTAACGAGTTTAACTAAGTGAATAAGTTTTAGCGAATGCGTTTTTAACGAGTATAAAAATTAAAGCCTTTGGTTCAGCGAGTGTTTTTAAACGAATTAAAGTAACTAACACAAAAAAAGTTTCTTCCATAAATTAATTGCCTGCTAACTAGAGATGCAAAAGATAACTCGGCCATATTTAAAAGGCCACCAACAGTATAAAAACTGCAATAATGTTTCTTCATACATCTGATAACAAAGTCTATGACAAACTCTTAATCAATAAAGTGAAGAGTTCTGCAAGAGTTGTTTATCATTTACATCATTTACGATATCATTTTTACGATAAACATGCATTGTCTAAGTAATATAGAAAAGGAGGGGAGAAATTAAATGAGGTGTCGCAAATTTGATACTATTGCAAGAATACTGCAAATGTGGGATTTAAATCTAAAGAAAAGTTTATAGCAAATAATGAAGAAAGTTTTATGTTAGGAATATCTTTGAAAACAAACTGTTTTTCATAGAAAAGATAATTTTTTTAAAGATTACGGAATGCCAGCTGAAAGGAAAACTATTTCTAATTTGTGCATTCTTTACAAAAACGTGCTAAAGTTCGTATACTCTCTAAGATACTTAAAAAAACATGCTTTCATATTGATTTTTAAGCAATATTAATAATATGGTACAAGATATCATAAATAATATGACAAGCTTTAACTGATTATTGATTAGCAATATCTTAATCGAAAAGTTTACACCTCTAGCTTTTCTAGCCTTCAAGATCGTTGCTCTTTGACCAACAGAAATATCTCATTAAGCCCGATTTGTTATCCTAATCAAGAATATAACGTTACAGGGTCAAAGTTGCTTTCCACTACCTATTACAAAACCAATTTAGGCATTTTTAATGGGTTCAGGGGTTTTAAAAACTTATGGGACTGTACGCCTCGAACCGGTTCGGTTGAGTGCCAATTGGCAACCTTCAAGGCAAGAGGCACGTTTCGAACATTTCGCACAATTCGCTCACGCTTACATTTGTTTTGGTAACCGTCTCGCCTATTGCGGTGCTGGCCCCATTGCAGTTGTCGTCGCCGTGCTGTGCGTTCCCATTGCCTATTGTACGGTCCTCAGTGGGCGTGATGGGTTTGCCACCTGTTAAGAGAATGAGAGTATATGTTAAGCCAAGGAAAAATAGTAAAAGAGAAATTTATTCTGGTTTACCACGTATCATGCTAACGATTTCATCGGCCTCTCTGGACAGATCGCCGCCGGGACGAAACGGATTATCCCAGCCAGAATCAGTGCTGTAAAAACGAAGGGAAATTTACGTTAAAAGAGTTTTCTTTTTGGCAACCTTTGTGAGCTCACCTCTGCTGTCTGTCGTAGGCTGGTCCCAGGCCGACAGTTGGCTGCATCGTTGCCGTCGCCATTTGCGTGTAGTCTAAGTTACAATTGTAGCTACTAAACGTATTATCTAAATTATCTGAAAAACTCGTTAATGTATATTCGGCTGGTGGACAAATCTGTTGCGGCTGACTGCTCTGATAAATAGAAACGCGCACTATCGAACGCTCCGATCTGAATAGAGAGGGAAGAGAAAAATCAAGAGAATATAATTTGAGTTAATAATATTTATTTAAGAAATCGCTAGCAAACACCGCACCCCGTCAATTAAATTCAATGTCAATTGAATTAAGTCATTTGCCAATTGCGTCGCTGTCGATTTGAACTTTTCAATTGAATGGAAATTGACAGCAGAAAAAATCTCGACCAAACCCAACCTCCTATATTTTTCTTCTTATTTTTTTTATTTAATTTTTTTTTTTTTTGCTCAGCGCGTGCCACACACAATGTCGCATTCATTATATAATGCCCCAGCGAGAGAGAGAGAGAGAGAGGGAGACAGTGGGAGAAACAAAGAGGAGGAAGAAGCAAGACAAAAAGAGAGCGCAGCTTTTCACAAAACCCAAGTAGGGTGATTTAAGGAAATGTGCTGTGTCCTTTGGGGACCTCCTCAACGTGTTTCCTTTTGACGTCATTTTATTGCGACTCGAAATTACAAGTTAATCAACTATGTGCCCAAAAAAACCAGTTGGGAATTGTAAGCACATACTTGTTTAATACGTGACAAGGTCATGAACATTCCTTTCCTTTTAATTTAACTCGTTTCGCGCTTGAACTAGTTGAGAATTATAAGCAAACATTTTATACAAACGTCTACTACGCTGATTCCTTAAATAGCTGACTAAATAAAGCTTCTTTAAACCTAATTAAGATGTTAGTCAACTATTAAGAAAATAATTCAATTAAGTCTGAGCTTAAGTTGAGAATCAGAACAATTAAAGAATAATAAACTAAATTTATAGTTGCTTATTAATGGTCATAGAAGTGAACATGGTAATTTAAATTTTTGCTACTTTATCAACGCTTAAACCAATTGAGAATTCAGCTCTTCAATTATTTTTAAACTATAAATGCAATAAATATCTCATTTAAGGTACTAACCAAAGTCTTGATTAAAAACGTGTTCGTTGTCTATTTGGTGTGGTTTTTCCACACTTTCCATTCAGATTTCCCACCCAGAGCGACGCACAGCGTAGACCCTGCCCTAAACTAATTGACTTGTGACCTCATTTAAAACTGAAAGGTAGTGCAAAAGGGGCTGCCCAACACACAGAGGCAACAATAAGTTGCAACTGGTGTGAGTCATAACTTGGCTAACTTAACTGGATAAACTGAACGAACTTAACGTGGACGCACCCCGGCCCATATCATTAGCAGGGTAAATAAAAAACAAAAAATACAGAAAACAACAAATGTAATTGCCTTCCATATGAAGAAGACTATTAAAAATAGTTGCATGCGGTTGCGGGTACTTGAAAGGTCCCCTGATTTCCACAGCTCGTAAGATTTGTTAACGGGTGGGGAAAAACTAAAAAGTCGATTATGCAAATTAGCTGAGTTTCTCATGTGCGAAACGTTAACTGCGCCATAATTCACAACTAGTTCTTGTCGAGCAAAAAATCAGCTCATTTTACAAACTTCAACTTCAGGCGGAGGAATTAAAAGAAGTAGAAAAAAAAAGAATAAATTCTGTCGCTTTTTTTTTTTGTTTACCGGCTTTGTTACTTTCTAAGTTTTCATTCTATTTTGGGCTTCTAATTTTTTCTTTTTCGTTTTCTTTGTGTGCTGCGTTTATTTCTTTGGGTTCCTGGAAACCGAAACGAGCCGAAAAGCAATATTCTTAGCTCCATTTAATGCTGTGCTGGGCTCGTTTCGGACCGTTCGCCTAGCCCGATGTGATCTACGATCCAACGCTTTATAATTCTTTATTTGCCGCTGTCCATCAGACATTCTCGTCGTGTCCGTTGCCCCCTCTCTATTCCCCAGCCCCCCTCTCTCCTCTTCTGCTACTCCTTTTGTCTCTTCTGTTTAGGCAGTTGTTTTGCCTATTTTGCCAGTCATTTTTCATTTTTTTCTATGCGTGTTTTTTTCATGTCTTTTCGTCTAATACAAAAGCCCAAAGATGTTTGTTGCTTGTCAAAATGTTGTTCTTGCAATTGGTTGACTAGCACATACCCTGTTATTTGTACACGCATGAAGATAACAATCTATATCAACTATTTTCAATTGATTTGTGGCTTTTATTGTAAAATCTTAAATAAATTTCGCGTTAAAAAAAAACTAATATTTCCAACTAATTGTCAAAGCCGCCTGTGTGTAGGCCTGACTTTAACAGGGTATAACTGGCGTAACAATGAAAATTTGATATCGTTAAAATTTCAATGAAACTCTAATCGTCAGGAATTTATAGAAATCACGATTAAATACAAATTGTAGGATTGAAAGTGGCACGTTTTTCAAATTAAAAATATTTTTAGAACAATCTTGTGATAACAGGGTATATTTATAGAGTAATCAAGAATTAGTATTAATATGCGATCACTTGTGCATGTATTTAAACAGTTATTATATTTGTATTCTGTTTTCTTTCTCTATGACATAATCAAAAGTTCGCCCACTCTATGATTACAGGGTATAACAAGGTAAATTAGTTTCATATCTTAGCGAATGGAAATCGAATCGAATTCAAATCAAACAAAAAAAAAACGATTTCGTCAGCCTGCGCCAAGTTGTGTTTTTTTATCTGTTTACTTTTCAAATACACTTCATAAATTCAACGAATGTAGTCACTAATGTTGTAGTTGTTTTTGTTGTTGTTGTTGTTGTTGAGCATGTGAAGATTACGTCATGTGCCGAAATTGATATGCGAATGCGATGACAACAACAACAGTAACAACTGTAACAAGCCGAGCGACAAGAACAAGCAAAGTTACAAACACAAGAAACAAGTTTTTCGAATGTTTCTCATTTGTTTTCCTCTTAGTTTTTGAGTGGCCGCTGCCATGGGGCGGGATAGGGCGAGGGGGACAGCATCATAAACTTCCTTTTGAAGTGTACAATAAAAATTTAAACACACAAAAAGAGATACGAAAGCAAAGTGATGAAGAAGCTAAATAAAAACTAAAAACTTGTTGCTGGAAATGGAACTGGTGCAAGTGGAAGTGCAAGTGCGCGTGGGAGTGTGTGAGAAGTGCAAGGTGTTGGAAAACAAAATGCGGCGGCGAACTTGAGCGCTCCCGCACTGTGTAGCCGCTGCGACCATTTCGCCTTCGCCTTGTTCCAGTTGCTGTCGCTGTTGTTGTTGTTTGTGGCTGCTGCTTGCTGTCGGTTCTTTAATGGCGATGAGCGCATCAAGTTTGGCGGCAAAGCAGCGCAGCGCAACGCAGTGCGACGCAGCGAGCTTTCAATTAGTTTTCGGACGACGTCACAGCACAAGCACGCACGCACACACGCACGCACGCAACGAAGTCGGACAGGCAATGAGAGCAGCGTAAATTAATTTAACAAATTACAGACATGTGTATGTGCGCATATGTATGTACATATGTATGTACGCGTATGCACATATTTATATACATTCATATGTATGTTGGCATGTATGTAGATCTATGCCAGTGAGCGGGCCCCACCCGCGCGCAGCGTTTAAAAAGCAAAGAAATTAAATTAACAGTTGAACGAAACGTTAATTGAACATTTTTGCACTTGACGTCAAACGTAAGCGGCAGCAACAAAAACAACAACAATTCAGGCAGCAATTTATTTGCATGCCAAATGGAAGCGAAAAAAACACTTGCATTTTGTTTTTGTTATCCGCACGCAATTAAAGCAGCGCTGCATTACGACGCGCGTACCTGCTGCGATGCTGCCGCTGCCGCTGTCGGCAAATTCGTTTTGAAAAAAACCATATATTTTTTTGAAAACACATGCGATCACATGGCTATATTATAGAATTTATATTATAAGCGTACACACACACACAGATAAACATGCACATACATATCATATGTATATATATTTGTATATATAGAAATAACAACGTCGCAGCGGGCACGAAAACAGCGTCTAAACTTAAAGCTATGTCTAATTTATGTACAAACAAGGCACTATATTTTAAAGGCAGCAGCACATACACACACGCACACACATAGGCACAGGCACGTACACACTTGCGCCCGCTAGTCGGCCAGTGTATTTTAATTGCGTTCACAGAGCTGCGCTATACAGAGAAACGGAGAGAGAGACAGAGAGATAGAGAGCGCGAGTAAATGAGAGCGGGCGAATGCCAGAGCGCGCGCGTGGGGAGTGGCAAATGGGGTGGTGAAGTGAGGTGGTGTTGGCGGGCAAATGAGGCCTGTGTAGCGGGCGGGCACTCGGGGCTAGTGTGTATTATTTTTTGCGATGAACTCACTGCGCGCATCCCACCATGGACAACAACAAAAACAAAAACCACAACAACAACAGCGCAGCAGCAGCAACTGACAAAGCGTAACACGCTGTATGTGTTTGTGTTTTGTTGTGTGTGGCAAATCACAACACACAACAATGCCACAAATTACTTTCACATTGTTATAACAATTGTATTTTTTTCGTCTTGTTGCTCTTTTACATTGTTTTTGGGCAATTTGTTGAAAAACCATGCATTAACCAACACTGCTGCTGCCTGTGGGTGTAGTGAGTGCAAACAGCCAATACAGGTCCCCCCGCCCTTCTTCTCACTCACTCACACACACGCACACCCACTAACCAATACAGCAACCACTTGCACTGACTGCTGTTGCCGTTGCTTGCGTGTTTTTGTGTCCCTCTTTAGCACGCACGATTGACTTTTGCAGTTGTTGTTGCTTTTGTTTTCGTTGCTGTCACTTGGCAATTTTTCGTTGGCATTTAATTTGTTATTAACTAATTCACGCACTTGACAATTTGACTTCTGGCAGCTGCTGTTACTGTTGCTGCTGCTAGTGCTGCTTCTTCTGTTGTGTTCTGCTTCCTCTTTGCGATTCTACGCGCGTTTTACTTTTGCGAGCACCGTTGTGTCCGTCCGAGAACTGTTGTTGTCTCTGCCCTTTACTCGACTCTCACGAGCATTCGCGCTGGGCTGCTGGGGTTGTTTGAAAAAACAACAACACCAAGAACAACTCACCAAACGGAACACGACAGAACCGAACACACACACATATACACACAACGGTAACAACAACAGAAAAAATATTTAACCAAACAACAAGAAGAAGATGACGACGACGATTCCAAGCAGTGAGCGGACGAGCGCCCCGCACGTAATTCTCGTTTGGCGTTGTCGCTGCGTTTGCCTAGCTAAACTTGCAAGCTCGCTGCTAAAAAGTAAAAGATACAATACGCACACACAAGCGCACCCGTACAAAATGTTTGCAGGAGCGCGAGCCGCTGCCTCTGCTGCTGCTACTATTGAGCCGGACTGCCCTGAGAGAGAGAGCGCGAGCGAGCGCACGCTCTCCAACTATGAAGTTCACACATATGGGGTTGCCACCTAGCAAGTTTTTGGTTTTCGGACATTAACTGCAATGTATCGTTAAGTTCACTTTGATATTTTCAAAATAAAAAAGCATAAAAATAATGTGCATAGTCAAGATAAAAATTAATATAATTAATTTAAGTAACTTTTAAATATAAATAAATAATATAAAACATTTTATTTTATATAGAAAATTATTAATTTTGAAATAAATAGTCGAAGCTAAATGTTAAATATTCCATGGCAAAAATCTTAAATTTATGTTTCTTACTTTTTAATTTATTTTCTTTTTAATTTAATCAGAAAAAGTTACTAATGAAAAATATTTACTGCATATTTGTTTGTGTACATGGAGTTTAAATACATCATAAATAAGGTCTGCACAAATTTTTTATTACTTAAACTTTTACTGCAATGCAAAAGGAAAACGCAAATAAAAGGAAGGAGAATTAATTCAAGAACCAAATGGGAAATGCGCGGAGAAATTTTTTTTGGCAAACAAAAACAAACAGAAAAGGCGGCAATTTCGGATATTTGGCAGCTGTTACAACAATAAAAACCATTCGACACAAGCGAACTGCGCCAATTGCCGTTTAATGCGTTGTGTCTGCCTATAATTTTTGTTTTGTTTTGATTTCATAAAGATGCGCAATAATAAGAACAACAACAAGAGCAACGCACATTGTAATAACACAAGACAAACAAACAAATAACGCCAACGTGCCACATCTGGCAACGCTGCTAAACCAACAAACATGACATCACTTTTCTTTTTTGCGCACTCACAAAAATGCAAAGTAATGCGAAGAGAGCGCCCCATTGGAATGGCGCGAGAGGGAGAGAGTAAACAAGTCAGCGCTCTCCGCTGCTTGCGCTCTGCTGCTGTTATATGTACAGGCAGCAAAAGCGGGCAGCAGCAGCAACAGCAACGAACAGCGTGAACAAAAATAAAAATAATAACATAAGAAACATAAACACGTAACTATATAAAAGGTAATCTCGACAAAACCATTGGGGAAGCTGACTGATAAATGGACAAACAGCAGCAAGCGCGAGAGGCGCACACACAAAAAACAGAAACAAGAGTGCTTTATTTAGCGGTCCTGACTTGTTGGTACCCTGTAGCTCAGCAGAAACACAACCACAAATATGTATATTAAGTAATGTTAATGGTGTTGTCTACTAGCATTAACTTAATTAAAGTTAATCGTGATGAGCAGAAAAAGATGAAATTTGGGGGTTCGGTAGATATTTTTCTCTGCCTGTTGCATAAAACCAATACACCTTATTGGCTTATTTCCAGGATATAGAAAAAAGAATTTAAACGGGAGCAGCAGCGCGCGTCTGGTTTGTTTTTATTTTTCATTCGGTTTCTGTTTTTTGGTAGGGGCTCTGTGCTTGACAGTTAATAAACAGGGTTGCCACGGCGCCATTTGGCAGACAGACATCATTGTTGCTGTTGTGTTGCTGCGCTGATGCTGACAATTGGGGACGTTGTGTGTCTATTGTTGTCGATGCCGCCGCCGCAAACTATTCAGAGCGCACGTACAGAATGCGATGCAAGCTTGCGTGCGTGCGTGTGTGTGTGTGTATGTAGGTAATAGGGCTGCCGGACTGTGCGACTGACGGTCTGATTGACTGCGCTGACCAGCGGCACAATTACTGTTAACATTACAACACAGAATGTGACAATATCTGACGCTTTGCTGCCTCTGTTGCTGCGGCTGCTGCTTCCTCTTCTTCCTGCTGCCATGCATGTCAAGTGTGCTGTGCCATTGGGGGTACCGGAAAATCAATCGCCTGACTGACAGTTCACACACACACCGACACACGGACACACATTCCCACAATAGATATCGTCTTTGCACTATGGGCAAATATATGTTTTTTGTGGCATTAATTAATAAGTGCAAGATGAACTGAATCCATTGAAAATGGGAAAAACTTTTTGTTTTTTTTTTGTGTTGAAGGACAACATCTTTGAAAACTACAACGAGTAAAGACTTGAAAAACAAATCTGCCTATAAAGATAAAGGTTGCCTTTTTGTTGGGATGTTTCAATTGTGGTCAGAAAAAGTTTTTCATTTTAAGTTAAGAATATTTTTAATTTACTTTAAATTCAACTAATGCAAGGCTGTTGTGCTGTTCGCAAAAGGTGTGCTTAACAGCTGTTACGTTAACGGCTTTCCAGACTGTTAAATAAGTTGGATGGAATTTAACATTGCTTGTTTATGTTCAAGTTATTTAATTTAAGTGCAAGTCAGCTAAGTTAACAAAAACTTTTTGACTGAAAAACATTTTGAATATCCCATTGTAAATTTTAGATTGATGAGGGCATGCACACGCACACACACACAAACACACAGTTACGCACACTGGCGCAAGGTGCTCGAATTTCAAGACATTCACTTGAAAATTACTAACAAAAATGATGCCAGACCGGGCCGCAGCTTGCAAGAGGAGGGGAAGTGGGGAAAGGGGCTAGGGAACGGGTACGGGTCCGAATGCGGATCTGGGTCTGGGTGCGGGCCAGCTGTTAATGCCATAGCCACAGACTCACCTCATTTCATTTCATTTCATCACATCTCATCTCATCTAAATCTCATAAACATAATCGATAATAACAGCGAATATTGTGCGCTATTCTTATTCTTGTCTATACCCTATAACTATGTGAAGAGGGTATTATTGTTGCAGCAAGTTAAGTGAATTAGTAGAAATTAAAAGTAAACAAAAATACAGAAATAATTGAATGGGAATTTAATACAAAAATAAACAAAAAGTTTTATCTGTTGTTAATTTGGAAATGCAAGCAGTTGGATTTAGCGAGCGACTACTGTGCCTGCTTAAGGGTCAGCAGGGGTATTCAATCTAGCACTTTGAAAGATAACTGTTCTTTTGTTTGCTAGCATAAGCTTAACTAACTGTAGTTGTGTATATTGTGAACGAAAGAAAGTTGCCATACAGCAAGTGGCGCTCGTTCGCTCGCTCGATGACATCACGCAAGCGACCAACCGGCAAATTAAAGCTCACACTAACACTAACACACACACACGCACACTTGCATGTTGACGACTGTAAAGGTCAAAAGTGTTGAAATCGAAACGCACACAACTTGGCAGCTCTGGCCATGCCGACCACTGTGTTATCGTTATCGATAAAAGCTCGTATAAAGCTGAGCGTTAAGTGCATGACAAGACCTAGACAATGCCCTGTTCAAAAAGTATTGGTGTTGTATCTAAAGTAAATACTCTATCTATATTTAAACTAAGAATGATCTTTCCAGGTATACCTACAACTTAATTTTTAAATAAATGCCAGCCCGAAATTTGAATCTGCATATCGAATCTGCGATCTCGTTTCGATCAGAACTTTGCATAATTTGCAATATTTGATATATAACTATAATAACCCTTGCTTTTTACACACTTTCAATAAGTATAGGGTATATACAAAAATAAAGGTAAACAAAGCGTGTAGGCGGCTTATCGATGTGTGGCTTAAGACCTTATTTAATTATTAAGGCGTTGTGTGGGTGTGGCACATTAAATAGACAACGCCAGCACACACACCACACACACACGCACATCTAGGCAGCTCTGCAGGCCCAAAAAGATGTGGGTCAACAACCACCAAATGAAGTTGACCTACATCATGTTTTAAAATGCAAACACACACACGCACACGCACACATGCAAGCGCAGACATTATGTAAGAAATGACGACGAAGGCAGCGCAGCTTAACGGTATTCAAAGCTTTACAGGGACTGAGAACGCTCAACAGCGGCGCCCGCGCAGGCGGAAAACAGTTACAAACTCCCAATTGGGAGTTTGTTTGGTGGTTGCTTTTCAAGTGGAAGCAGTTCAAAAGAGAGCGGCAAAGAGAGCCGATGAACAAACATAAGTAAACAGAGCATCCTGTCTAAAGTTGTGTCTGTATGTTTGTGTGTGTGTGTGTATTATCGCTGGGTAAAGTTTAAAGCAACTCCAACGTAATTATCGATTAAAACTGTTTGGGGGTTTATCTCTTGGCGGGGGTGGTTTGTTTATGTCAAGGGGGGAAGTTGCCGCAGAGTTCATTGCATGCAATTTGGGTTAAATGTGCATGTGTGTGTGTTTGTTTGGTTTAGTCTAAGCGCCAGATCAACCAGCTTAGTTATGAATTGAAAAATTGAAAGAGATATAAAGTGAAAGCTGCCCAAATAAAAGACTATTCTGCTGCTCTTTTGTTCTCTGCGAATTCAGGGCATATGCATTAAAAAATGCATGTGTATGTATGTATGTGTATGCAGTTTTATAGCACTTGTATGCAAACAAAGCGGCTGAACGAAGGGGTTCATTAACTTTGCGCTAGTTGAGTGGCTGAGCTTTTAAAAGCGAGTCTAAAATAAACAGTTTATAGTCGACATACATCTGTATCGCTTCCAGTTTCGTACAATTTGCATTCACAGCTTAACGAAACTGCCAACTTCTTTTGAATTAAACTTTGATGGAAGCCTTAAGCTGCCCATTTTGTAAATAATGATAAGTAGCACTTGTCTGGTTCGCTTTCCAGTTGCGTTGAACTTTCCATAAACCTTCCTTAGCGTGCACTAGTTTTCCCGAAACGTTAAATTGCCCTTATGTAAAGCATACACTGCTTGCTTTTGATCAATGCATTAAGCTGGCTCTTTTACACTCATGCTACATTTTAGTCAAATTTTATCTTGTATTTATTTTATTTGTAATATAGTACTTTATTTCAATCTTCCCATAAAGCTACTTTGGAAGTCTTAAAAGCTTTTTGTATTTACTGCCACTTTCTGTCCTTCATTTAACAGTTTTCCAGTTTTGTTAAGCTTGAGTTCCTATAAAACACGCACTGCTTGCGTGCATCACTCATTTATATTACTCTGCTTGCTTTTACATGCACTCTTCCTAGTCCGTCCTTGATTACAGTTTCGTTAAATGGTAGTTTCCATAAAACACGCACTGCTTGCCAAGCGTCCGCTTATTAGGCTGCGATCAAAGCTCTTAACTTCGCCGCCCTTCTCTGTCATCTCCATTGCACTAATTGCCTGGCTTTATTCAGTGCTTGTTGCTTTCATAGATTTCTTTTTGTTGTTGTTTTCAATACTCACTCTTCTTGCACCTCGATGCCGCTGTCATCCATGTTCAGTTTCGCGTAGTCACCATAAGTGCTGTTGCTGCTGACTAGCGGTAAATGCGTCGCTGCTGCTGCTTGCGTCGGCTGACCAGCAGCGCCGCCAGCGGCAGTCGCAGCGGCGTCCGCTGCATCGAAACCAAAGTTCGGCTCCACGTGCTCCGAGAGCGGCGTCGGCGTCTCAAACACCAAAGTCTCGACCATTGAGCCCTTCGACGAGCCAAACGAAACACTGCAAAGTCGCGGAGAGAGAGAGAGGAAAAAAGCTTATTTATAGCTGCAGCTTAAAGTTTTGTTGCATTCGGTTAAAAAAAAGAGGCAGCAATTGACTCAGAGTTTTTGTTTACATTACAAACTTTATCTCACAAAGATCGGAATGGCTTGCAAACGCAGAGTAAGAATGCGGGTGTGCTCGACAGGGAATACCCTGGCTATAAAGACAACAAAAACCATTTATGTGATCTTGGTTCTTATGTTAAATTTGCCTGAGCCGCACTTTGCGTTTGCAAGCAACCTTAAGTAGTGCATCTAATCTAGCTAGCTGTAACAAAAGCTCTTGGGTGCATTGCCATCTCTCTGTATGTCTCTGGCTTAGTGTTGGTGAGCACACGTACCGTTTGAGGCCGACGCTTTTGGTCCCCAGCTTACTGAGCTTGGGCTTTTTCTGTTGCGTTGTGGGCGGGCGGTTAAATTTGTCACTTTGATCGCTGGAGTCAGCCGCGGCGGCCGTTGTGGCCGTCTCCTCAGACAGATCGTCCACGTCGACATCGCTGCGATTGTGCTCGTTGTTATTGTAATTATTGTTGCTGGCCTCCAGGTCGTTGTCATTGTTATTGTTGCCGCCGCTGTTGTGGTTCTGATTGTTGTTGCCGTTGCTGCTCTGCGGGCGGGACGGATGCTGCGTCGTTGTGTGCACGAGTGGCAGCGCCAGCGTTGTTGGCGGCAGCGACGTCGCCGGCGGCAGCGGCGGCGTTGGTGTGCTGCCCAACAGATGTGTGCGCTCGTCGCAAGCGTCCGCAGCGACGCCGGCGTTCGACGTTGACGGCGACGGTACGTTAGCCAACATTGCGATTACTTCTTTATTTGTTTTTTGGCGGCAGCGACAACGCTTGCGTGCAAAGCTCAGGCGAAAGATTCGTTAAGTTTTGTTACCTATGCGCGCCGATTCGCAATAGGCGTCATTTGCTCTCTGCGCACTGTTGTCCGGCGTGCGTGCGTGAGTTGAATGCACTCACGAGCACGAGTTTCGTTTGACGCACGAGGCGAGGTAGACTGCGTTCAACACAACAACAACAATAAAAACAATGGCAATGTCTGTGCTTTTTATATATTTTTTTAAATTTGATTTTTTTTCTGTTGCCGCTTGATTGAATTTAAACCGGACGCAGCGCGGCAACGGCGACGACGACGCCGACGCTCAATATAATGACGACAACGACAATTCTTGCATACGAATGCGCCGCTCTGCTCGGGCCGCTGCTTTGTGGCTGCGACGGCTGCGGCAGCCGCAACTGCGCCGTTTTTGTTTCACCTTTTTCTTTCACACACACATACAGTACGCACACACACGTATGTCGAGACGGCGACACGACTTAATTTCCGCAACTGTAATTGAATAGAATTTCCACAGACACACACACTAAATATTAGCACCCAAAACAACAAAACAAACAACAGCAGCAGCCGCAGCAACAACAACAACAACGAGAACGGGAACGGGAACAAGCACAACAAGAACAACAACAAAGAGTTGCAAAGGAAGCAGCGGCTGCCGTTCGATAATCGCACTTGGCACTAGCAGTTCGTACACATTTAACACGTTTCGCTAACAAGTTTATAAATAAATATATGCAATGTGCATTTGATTTAAAAAAAAAACACCGTTTCGTGTCGACCTGCCCCTGTTGCTGTTGCTGTTTATTTGGCCCTTCTTGCGTCGCCGTGTGTATTTGCTGCGCTTCGAATATCAGCCACTGTCGCCAGTGTGGCTGAGCTGTGCGTAGCTTAAATTTGACGAAGCCAGTTATGTGCGGTATATTTTAGTTAGCTGCCAGCCGGTCACACTTGTTAAAGTGTGCCCTATTAGACGGTGTTAAAGAAGTTGGCCAGTTAGCAAGTTGGCAGCAACGCTTCTGAAGGTCCACAAAGTTATTGCTATTTTTATATGTATTGTGCATAACAAGTTTTAAAATTGTTTATTTATTTTCTTTATTTAATGAGCTTATACAAGACTCTTACTAATGCTGGCATTTCAATTTTGACTTGTGTATATCGATAAAAGTATTAAAAGTTAGGCGCCATTTTGACTAAGTATTTTATTTATGCATTAAGTTATCACTAAATCTTATTGAAAATGTAATTTTTAAATTATTAATAAATAATGATTGAAATACTACTTATAAAAAGTTATTTCCCCTCTGTTTTACTGCATAAATCACGACAGCTGTGTATCGATAAAATAAAAAAAAGAACGCACAGAAAATACTGTCACACTGTAAAATTGTATGTGCATTAATCGTATCGCATATAAAAGCTATCGTCTTTATCGATAAAGGCAGCATTTGTCATCTGTGTGCAAACAGCGTACAACACAACAAATAAGCGGCGACAGCAACAGTTTAATTAACAAGTATTAAAAACAAGACGTTCGTTTCGCACAGCTGTAAGTATGAATGAAACAATTTAAATTAATTAAGAAATAAATGGAAAATTAAAAAAACAGTGTTGTGACGTTGAGCGCTCATAAAATACATTCAAATGCGTGTGTTTGTGTGTGTGTGAGTGAGTATGTGTTTGTATGAGTCAGCATCGCAGCCCTATAAAATAAAGAAAAGAAAAGCAACAAAAACAACAGTTTTGCGCTTTGTAAGTGATTTACGTGGAATTCGTGATAGCAGCGCATTTGGGAGCTTCGAAATGGGGCGCGGCTGTGGCTTATTTTCAGCAGCTGCACGCAGCTGTCTGTGTAAATAAAACACATACAATCACATTCACACGCTCACACTCATACACACATAAGCAGAAGTCGCGCTTTTTGGCTGCTGTTTTTATTCCTTTTATGGGCTTTCAATTAGGCAGCAAAGCTGCGCTTCTCTGTATATATGTGTGTGTGATTTATGTTATTCATTGAAACAAACTCAACGCAACCGCATTGATAAACACACACTCACATACATGGAGTCGTTGACGTTGTCATTTTTGCCATTTTGGCTTCATGACTCACACACATATTTTGCTGCCGCGGCTGCCCGTGTGTAAATGTGAGTGTGTGTGTGTGTGTGTGTGTTGTTGACACAGTTTGTGTCGCTTTGGCTGAACTTGCCGCCGCTGCATTGCTCCCCGGCTATATATAGACATATTAGCTGGCATTAGCCGGCTTCGAACGGACCAAATGTGTTTCTCATCTTTTTTCCTTTCGAATTGAGCTTTTTTACATTTCCACCTAATTTTCATTTAAAATTAGAACATTGGAAATGCATTTGCCGCAGAGTGCAGTTAAATAAACACAGCCGTTTTCCGCTCATTTTCCGCCTGTTCATTTAAATGTTCAAAAGTCGATTAATCGTATTTATTAATATTTTTAAAAGGAGCTCTTAAATTAAGTGGGAAACAGACCGAATTCAAATCAAGACACAGCTTTAAGTCTGTTGCTGTCAGTTAGTCAATCAATCAATCAATCAATTAAACTGCCTCTCAATAAATGAATGAAAGAAGTGAAGAGGTAAAAGCTGGCGCCGCAGTCAATCAAGCAATCAATCGTTAATTTGGTCCGACAGAGGAGGAGCAAACACCTCGCTCGGAATTCATTCGGTCAATCAATCAGGCAGCTAAAAGAAATAAAGGCAAATAGTTCGTTCAACAGTACATCAATCAATAGATTAGTCAGGCAGGGGGAAAAGAAGATGCAAATAGCTCATTTAAGAAACAGTCAGTCAATCAATAGTGACAAAACGCTTGTCGTCAATCTATCAATCATTCAATTGGCAATTTAGTTAGAAAGAGAGTGAGGGGGAGGAACAGGCAAAGACTTCATTTACAAGTCTGTTAACCAAAAGAGAAAGAAGCAAAGAGCATGTTCCACACTTAGTCAATCAATCAATCGTTCAATCAGTCAGTGAGAAAGGAACACACAAACAACCATTTCACTTGCAAGCGTCTACTAATAATATTTTTTCATTTATTTCTTGTTTCTCACAGTATCGAACCGCACACACAGCTCACACACACACACACATCACCAATTCCAATTACAAACACACACACACACACAGACAGCTCGAAGATGTCGTCACGCAAAACCGCCGGACGCCGCGCAACCACAAAGAAGCGCGCCCAACGCGCCACTTCCAATGTGTTCGCAATGTTCGATCAGGCGCAGATCGCCGAGTTCAAGGAGGCCTTCAATATGATCGATCAGAATCGCGATGGCTTCGTGGAGAAGGAGGATCTGCACGATATGCTCGCATCGCTGGGCAAGAATCCCACCGATGATTATCTCGATGGCATGATGAACGAGGCGCCCGGTCCGATTAACTTCACCATGTTCCTAACGCTGTTCGGCGAACGGCTGCAGGGCACCGATCCCGAGGATGTGATCAAGAATGCCTTTGGTTGTTTCGACGAGGAGAACATGGGCGTCCTACCCGAGGACAGGCTGCGCGAGCTGCTAACGACAATGGGCGATCGCTTCACAGATGAGGACGTGAGTACAATTGTAATTTGAATTAAAGCAGAAAAACATTTATTAAAAACTTTCTCTTTTCGAATACTCTAGGTGGATGAGATGTATCGGGAGGCGCCCATCAAGAATGGCCTATTTGATTATCTGGAATTCACGCGCATTCTCAAGCACGGTGCCAAGGACAAGGATGAGCAATAGATGTTTTTTCTTTTTTTTTTTATTATTTGTACTTAATTAGCGAACCGTTTGCGGCTGCTTTTTATATACATTTATATATATACACATACATATTCCAGCTTACTTGTCCAACTGTCAAAACGAATCGTGTATTTTATATACCTATATATTATATATAATATTCCGTTATATATACATATATATATATATATTTATCCTCTTATTTTTTTGTGTTCTGTTCTGTGCCTAAGCATTTAAATTTTAACATTTATGTACGATAATACGAAAGTGTGAACTGATAACACGATTTTTTCCGATTTCCATAAGTATTAACTCATTGAATATACATATATATACACACACTCACACACACACACATACACACACTATTTGCTGAGTGAGTCCCATTAAAAAAAAAACGAAAGTTTGTTTTCTTATCCTAAATGAAACTGTTTATTTAATACACCTTTGTCTAAGGCTCTTCACTTATAGTACATAAATAATTATAGAATTAAGCTTAAGACTCTAAATGCGACTGTATTCCACGGGCTTCGCCGGCGCCGTCTGGAAGCGTAATCTGTACGCCTCCAGCAGCTGATTCAACACGTCCGCGAACAGAATCGTGCCGAAGAAGACGAGGACGGTGCCCAGCCAGTGGCTGACGGTGGAGAACAGCAGCGAGACGAACTTGCGCAGCGTCACGACCAGGGTGACGGTCAGCGAGGCGCATTCCGTGGTCAGCACGTAGACGGAGCTGATGCAGATGTATTGTGTGACCACGTTGCAGAGCAGATAGAACATCATTAGGGGAATGGCGAGCGACCAGTCGAGGCCGGGCAGCGGCACTGAGACTTTCTCCGAGGCGACAGCTATCGTCCAGTGCTGGGCAATGTTGCTGGCCATGACCAGGAAGCCGGGCAGCGGCAGCAGATGCGTGTAGAAGAGCGCCTCGTTCGGATGTTTGCCGTAACGCTTGAAGATCACCTCCTGGTAGATGCCCATGTAGGCGGTGACCAGCAGAGCCACGCTGAGCAGGCCGATGCCCACGCTCCACCAGAACACATCCGAGAACGAGGTGTCCACCTTCAGAGTGGGATGCGTGTTGTCCTTGACATCGCCGCTGGAGACCAGCGTGCAGAGTATGATGCCGGCCGTGATCATGGCCACCGAGCTGTACTGGCGCAGATTGTAGCGCGTGCAGCGGCATGGGTATGTTGAAGTTGAACGCGTAGTTGTTGCACACGTTCGCCCCAAAGAAGAGCACCACGAGCTTCACGTAATCCTTCAGTGCGATCTTCGGGCGCACCGTGAAGAACCGCGAGGTGAAGATCAGGCCCTCCAGCGCGATGAAGAGGAACTGCAGGAAGGTGATCAGATTGCCCGCCCCGGGATCGATCTTGATGATCAGCTCCAGGAAGACGACGTTGCTGCAGCAGCCGACGAAGACGAAGATCATCGCCAGCAGGGCCTTCAGATTGAACGTCATTTTGTGAGCCTGCAAACAATCAAAGCGAAATTTGATGGAGTCTTCTGTTGAGTTGGGGCTCAAATGGGCTTTTCTTTTGGGTGGCGAGCTTTGCAGACAAAAGAGAAAAAAGTAACAGACGCTATCAGCCTTAAGATAACTCTTGTTGAACATAAAACTCTATAATTGAATTTATTATCTGTTTCCAACAAGACAAGTAATAAAAAATCAACCTACGACCAAATTTTACAAAACACTTAAAAAAATTGCGAAAACTTTAAAATGAATTAAATAAATTTTTTAAAAACTCTTTTTTTATTTAAATTATTTTTTAAACATTTTCTTGTTTTACTTTATTTTGGACTACATACATATGTTCTGAACGTGGCAACCATTTTGAAATAACTAAAAAAATACCCAAAAAAAATTATTAAAAAAACCTTGCTTCTCTTCAATATAACAATGTAGGCAACTTAGAAAAAAAAAAAAACAAGAATGAAAAAATATCTATGGACTGACGAAGATAAAATACTCTTGCAGATGTACTTAAATAAAGAAAATATATATATATAATTAAATGTAGATATTTTTTAGAATGTTTCTTTAGAAAGCATTATAAAAAAAACTTGATATGGGTTAATTTTAAATTATATATTTAAACATATAAATTAAATATAAATTCGATATTTTAGAAAACAAAAGACTTTTTTAAAGAAAAATAATTTTCGATTGTTTAAATAGAATTAAAATATTATTGTGGAACGATCCAGGGAACTTTTACATATTAGAAAGTCTTCACGTAATATAAAAATTACAACAGCCTTCGGCAAGATGCGATAAAAGATCAACATCTGACAAAAGAAGAAGAAGAAGAAGAAATAACTTTACTATCTTTGAGATACTTGGAAATAGGAAGTCTGATAAAAAATGCTTCAATAACACTAAATAACAAAATTGACGAAAAAATAAACAAAAGTAAAAACGAGGTAATCTTAATAAACAAAAGACAATAACATAATTACCAGAATTGGGTCACATTATAAAAAAATATATCTCGCGGTTAGAGATTTGTCTGCGATTATCTATGTTCACATTCACGATAAGTTTAGCGATAAAAGTACAAAAGTTTATTATTGTTGTTAAATCAAAAGAAATCTTTATTAGATTAAAGAGTTTTTCACATAAAAACTCTAAATATAAACGTTTATATCTATGGAAGCTATATAAATTAAATGCACAACGCTGTTTAAATTAAGCTTAAATATTAAGGAACACAGAGAAACTTGAAGTTGCTGACGTTATCAATGATATCTTTTTTTTTTCATAAAAAACGTAGTTTTTCACTGTAAATTCGTATGGCAGCTACAAGATATAGTGAACCGATTAGTCTGATTTTAATATATGCATTAGCTGTAGCTAAATGTAGTATCTTCACCAAATTTCAGCAATATAGCTGTGCGGGTTGCTTAGTTCACAAAGGAGACTTGACGGATATTTAAAGGAAGTTTGTGAAACTGCACACTTTTTGTATTTTAAATGATGCGAGGCATAAAATAGGAAGTTTCTTTTTGGTTTTTATAAAGAATATGTTACAGATTATCTCCACGAAAAACTCACTTTGGGAAAACTTAAGAAAGAAGTATTGTCGTGACCTTAACGGTATTCTTGCGACCTTTGCTTAAGACCCGCACAGCAAACTGACACCAACTAAGCTGTTCAGTTGGAGAAAGCGAAAAGTTCTCAACAAAGTTCTCAACGTGCGCAGTTGGCTCCCAACAATCTGGAAGAAAACGCGTCTGCCACGAATTCAGACTAATGCACGGGGGTTACCTATCCGGGCACGTACTGACTTAAGATACTTTATCACTACACGGTTTTTTGCATTTTTTCTTATATTTTTTTTTCCAATATAATATGCTAAGTAGTTGGTGGATATGGAGCTTCAACAGTTTAAAGTTGGACCCATTGGTTTATTTTTATTTTTTTATTTATTTTTCTTTTTTCATAAATAGCTTTTTTTCACTTTATAGTCCATATTTAATACGTAAAATGTTCCCCGTAGTTCAAATAAAATCCGTAAACAAAAAGAAGTTTCACCTTAAAAAACTCAAAATAAATGGATTTTTTAAAAATAAAAAATACCTGAAGATATCCTAAAAATTATTAAAAGTACTTTGATCTAAGTTTTACTTAAAGAAAACTTGAAAACTTATTTTTTAAAACATTTTTTTTAATGTGACTCGATGAACGATCCTTTTTAAAGTGAGTACCCAAAATTTTTTTTAAAGAAGAATGGAAACACAAGAAAAAGAAGAAGAAAGGAAGTTAATATGAATGGGAAAGGAATGTATATAAATATATACATATACATATATGTATAGAGGTCACTTTACTTAGATTTAGGCAAGAAAATTGTCCGTTATCGAAGGCCAAAAATTGTGCCCTAATTGCAAGTGGCGATAAGGTTAAAGGTTGGAAACCGAACAAACCGAAAACATTCGAATATTCGAAAAATTTGCACTTTGTAAAGGTTTGTTTAGACTAAGATATATCCTTTAAAAATATTAAGTACACTCTTTTAAAAATCTACTCTGCCCAACCAAAAACTTTAAGGTTTTTTTTCTATTTTTTTGTTTAAATTTAATTTATGGTGTTTTTTCTTTACCTAATTCCGGGTTAAGTAAATACGTTTATTATGAAAGTAGGCCACGATTTTTTTTTTGTTAGAATAAATATTTTATTCGTAACACCCGCAAAGCTGGGCATCAACTGAATCGTGTGCTGAGATCTGTGGATTGAAACTTGAGAAATCGCCACATGTTTCAATATAACTTACATTTTGGTTATATTTTATTTTCTTTCTACCCTGTAAAATACAGAAAACTAGATTGTTATGGCTTAAAAAGTAGTGATAATATCTTGAGTATGTATTTTAAATGTGTTATATTAGGGATGCTTTATGAGCTAGGCTAAGTTAGTACTTGTATAAAATGAGTGCATATTAACTTTATTTTAGTTTGTTTTAATTTTTTTAAAACCTTAGTTTCATATTTAATTGATGGCATTTAATTATTGAATACAGGGTATTCGATAGTCGAGCACTCTCGTCCATGGCACGCTTACGCTTTGTTTGTGTTTCAACAGCTGTTCGAAAAGACAATAAGAAGCAGAAGCCAGACAGACAGAGAGAGAGAGAGAGAGAGAGAGAGATAGAAAGAGCTTGTTTGTTTTCTGAGCTAAGGAAATTTGGGAAATTTTTGGAAATGGGATTTTTAAAAGAAAATAAAAGAGAACGAAAGAATGGAATAAATGAAGATACAGTGTAAAAAACGAATTATAAAATAACTAATTAAAGTAAAGCTATGTTTTTGTTTATAAACAATCTAAACCTGACAAAGTCAAGCGAGTTTTGTTTCTTGTTCGATCTTCTTTTATTATTTTAAAATGTTGCTAAAAATACCTTTAGTAGCATCTACAATAATAATAATAAAAAAAAAACAACAAACGTCATAAAAATGGGCACGAATTAAAAGGTAAGGGGGTACGGGGCACGTGGTAGGTGGCACGTAGAGCATCAGGGGCAAGTAAAATATATAGTCAGTATTAGCTTAACTAACGCTATGTACAACATATACAAAATATAGAAACTGAAACTGAAACAGAAAGTAGCTCATACGAATGTGAGCGGGACAGCGAATGGCATGCGTTGAATGGCCTCCAGCGGAATTGGAGCTGTTTGTGGCGCTTAGCCCGTCTTGAGTTTGTCCTGCTTGGCGCTTGTCAGTTGCCGCTTGGCGCGTGCCGCGTACGCATCCTTCACCTGGTTGATCACGTTGGCGAACAGAATCGTGCCGAAGAAGACGAGAATGGAGAACAGCAGCGAGACGAACTTGCGCAGCGTCACGACCAGGGTGACGGTCAGCGAGGCGCATTCCGTGGTCAGCACGTAGACGGAGCTGATGCAGATATATTGTGTGACCACGTTGCACACAAGATAGAAAAGCATTAGTGGAATGGCAATCGACCAATTGACGCCCGGCACAGCCACAGCGACGGTTTCGGAGGCAACGGCGATGTTCCAGTGCTGGAAAATGTTGCTGGCCATGATGAGGAAGCCCGGCAGGGGCAGCATGTGGGTGTAGAAGAGCGCTTCGCTGGGATGCTTGCCGTAGCGCTTGTAGATGATCTCCTGGTAGATGCCCATGTAGGCGGTGACCAGCAGGGCGACGGTTAAAAGGGCGATGCCCACGCTCCACCAGAAGAAGTCCGAGTAGGAGGTGTCCGCCTTCAGCGTATGGTGCGTGTTGTCCTTGACATCGCCGCTGGAGACCAGCGTGCAGAGTATGATGCCGGCCGTGATCATGGCCACCGAGCTGTACTGGCGCAGATTGTAGCGC